>JAMQGT020010126.1:0-90565 GCA_024447675.2 Pterophyllum scalare | reverse complement strand
AGCAATACGTAGTGTTGTGTCCTGCTTTGGTTCAGTTACGTATTGCTGCGCTTTCACTGATTTTAAAGAAGTTGAACTTTCTTTCTTCTGTTGGAGCTCTTACTTTGAAAAATGGCTCATTCTTCCTATGGTCAAAGTAGAAGTTTTTCCTTTGTGCTTTTTCCTTCTTTTATTCACCTTTTTTTCCTCTTCTATTATCCTTCCTCTTTGTTATCTTGCTCTTCCTCCACTCCATTTGTAGACCTGGTAACTGTGCTGGTACTCCACCGATGGAGAGGTATAAGGTATCCAATGAGTTCCCTGATGACACACTCAACTTCATCAAGATGCATCCTCTGATGGACGAGGCCGTACCCTCCATTGCTAACAAGCCCTGGTTTCTCAAGACCATGGTTCGGTAAGTATTACACACTCCAGAGGCCATCGTCATCAGGGCTATGAGCCTCTTCAGTCCAGGATAATAATTACATGAAGTGCTGCTGAGAGAAATCAGGCTCATTAAAAGAAAGTAGTACTCCAGCCACTGACCTATTTTCATTGTAGTAGAGGAAACACCTATCTATAGCTTTCTCCCTGAGTGACAGTGCGGTGATGTCATGAAGACAAAGCAAACAGTTTGAATCCTCAGTGATGCTTATCTTTCTGCTGAAATGTGTCAGATACATGAGGCCAGTGAGTTCAGCTCTTTGTCACTTGTTTATAATCCTCTCAGATTTCACAAGGAGAATAGTGAAAAAAAGTTTTTTCTTTTGTTCTGTGGTGACTTTCCTCCGAGTTTCTGCAGTTGAGCCCATTTCTCAAAAGCCAGTGCACTGTGGCTGATGCTGTTTGATCATAAAGGTCTGTCTGGCTTTTACTTTCACTGTGCACAGACGTTCCAGCCTCTTGGGGGGGGCGGGGGTGGGTGGGAGAGAGACCGCGACAGCACACCACCATCCCATCGGCAGGGCAAAAGTAGCTGACAGAGCATTTGGTAAAAAGTAAAAAAAATCTAGTTTTTCATTTGGACTGGGATATGGATTACAGCTCCTCAAGATTTAAAGTTGGTGCAGCTTGCCAGACCCTTGACAGGCCTCAGTGGTGGTAATATCACTTTAAAGATAGCTACATAAAGAATTCTTCATACGTTTTACAAGTTATTTGCATCATATCACATCTTGCTGCTACTTTGCCGATGTCTGACCTACATACTGCGGTGGCTTAGTCAGAATATGAACAGCTTTCATCAAGGTTATCCCTACAACCCTCTGTGTTCATTAGCGTGTTATATCACAAGAATGCATTATGAATGACATACTGTTTTTATCTTTACATAATCTGCAATCAGACTGTTTAAATTGATATGAAATGTCACCACAGTGAGCAGAGCTTGCAGGGAAGTCAAAGGCGGTAGTTAAAAGTATTATGTAGGCTCAAAAAAGCAGCGTGAAACACATATGAAAGCGTGTGTGGTGGAAGAGAAGTGAGGCTTCTTATGATATCTGTCGTGGTTTCAATGTGGAATACTGCTCTTGAGCTGAAGTCAATTGGAAATGAAATCAGTAATAGGATTTGATCCTTGTTACACCCCAGAGGGGACACCTCAATACACAGAAAGAACTTCAAATTTGAAAAATCTTTTCCATCTTGAGACCGCTGGAGACTTGCTGTGCAGTGGCAGAGACCTCAGCTGTCTGGGCACAATGAATCACCAAGACGGGTGAGACGCTGAAGAATCCCCTTCTTGTGATTTTTATTATCTTGAATAGGAAAGACAGTGAATGTCTTATTCTTTGAGATTGTATTATTTAACTGGGATCAGTCTCATTGAAATGGTTATTGGAGCATCTGTTATGAGTGAATAGATCAAAATCAAATTAAATCTTCAGATGGATGATAATGTTGACGAGATAAAGCTGGAGGCACAGCGCATTTCAAATGATATATAAAGAAAACAAAAGCAGTGAATAGGATAAGAGGATGTGGCCTTGTATTTTATTTTATTTTTTAAATGGGCTCATGATGTAAAACTGTACTTGAGTAGGGTTAAATTTAGTGTCATCACCCCCCAAACAAATTCTCTTTCAGAATAATACCTTTTGCCCATTTTCACATAGACAATAAACATTAATCAGGGCCAAAGTGGACTTCCAACATTTCTGAGTACCCTCTCATCTTTAAATCAAATCTTCTTAAGTTAAAGAAATGATGAAAACAGGCATTTGAAGAATTAACTCTGGTGTACTAATGGGAAACATACATCTGTGATAATTTAAACACATTCTCAGATAGATATTTGCATCTGTGAAATCAGTTGGTAAAAGTAAATAGCCTCAGGAGGTATTTCTGAAAACCTGTTCACCCACAAGCTTAGCAGGGCACCAGTCCAGAACTCACTGATTGGCAGGTGCCTAATTTGCCAGCCTTAAAGAGTTTCGTGTGCTCCCTAATTTTATGCACATCAAACTGGTGCTAAGCCAAACTGTGCGATCAGCAGCTGTGAATTAGAAAACAGAGTAGAGCTTGTTATCTGTGCAACTTCGTTGCAACGTTTTTTACTCGAGGAACCACCTGACAGGCCTTATGGCCTGTCTGACTAAGTTTCTAATCAAATAACAACGAGTTAGTGAGATTAATGCACACCCCCTGCTGTTTTTTTAGTCTATTTTAGACATCTGACGTGCATGATGGAAGTCACGTTAATTGATTGGCTGATTATGTAATTACTATCTGGAAAATGACATCCACCTAGTTTTTTGTTCTGTTGTTAACCTTTTCCTGTTGCTGTTTAATGGTGCAGATTTATTGTAGATCAGTTTTTGAATGTGGCCCAGATGTGGAAGGAAACATGCAAAACATTACATTACATTATGTCCCTGCTGTTGATGTTGCTCATCCAGTGGACAAACCTTTTCCTCTGTTTGTGGGCTAACAGACTAATTAATAGACTTATTGTTTTGTTTTTTTTCAGGTATCGACTGACACGCATCGTGGTGGACAGTGAGGCAGGTCCATATAAAAACCACACAGTAGTGTTTCTGGGATCTGAGAAAGGCATCATCCTCAAATTCTTGGCCAAGATGAACAACGGCTTCCTCAATGAGAGCCTGTTTCTCGAGGAACTCAGTGTCTACAACTCTGACAAGTATGTAATCCCGAGCATACATGTACTGTATATGCAATGGCCAAAAATAGAGAAACACATGGATACAGTTGCTATAAACACAGAAAGTACAGTCGCTGCATGCATGTGTGCTCTATAGAGAGCAAATGTGTTTAATTTTGCTTGTTTCCACCATCTATCGGCTCAGCCAACCCACCAACCCACTAGCTCCATCACTACCAGTCGGTTCCCCTGACCCAAGCTATGTCGCGAAGCCAGCCAACCAGATGGCTACTCTATCATTTAAAAGAGTTTTATCAGGTTACACTCTGCCCAGCCACAGCTACTAAATTAAAGACATAGACCCTAAGGCTCTGGATAACGTAGCACTGTGGTTCGCAACCACAGCAGAGCCGAGCTCCTCCAAAACCTTGGCTGATTAAAGGAAGCACACACATAGACACTCATGCCGAGGTCTGTGTTTGTCCTCAGAGGCCAGCTCGGGATCTCTTGCTAATACATTACACATCTGTTGGTGCATGTATGGATGTAAGTGTGTTTGTGCGTGCGTGTATATATGTGTTCATGAACTTGGTACAGAGGGTTGAGCTGGGCATTATTGTGCATCAGACGTATAAGTGAATAAGGAAAAATCAGCCACAGTTTGACTCTGCCAAAGCAAATATTTGGTTGAGAGGTAATAGATGAGAGGGAACGAATGGAAGCACAAACATAGGAGGGAGCGAGAACAGTGGTAAAGACCAGAGGGAAGAGATGGGAAGCGTGCTTGATTGTGTGAGGCAGCAGAGAAGAAGAAGGGAAGGAGACGGAGGACTTGACGGGAGGGTTTTCAAGGCTCTTAGTGTTGATTATCCAACATGCTGCGACCATGTGATGAGCCGTATGTCGGGGATGAAGGGCAGGCCCTCACTTCTACTTATTCACTTCTACTTGCTGTGTCTCCTTCTTGCCTCCTCCCTGTATCTCCCTCTTTTTTCCCTTCTCTCCTGTTCTGTGTCTCTCTGGCTGGGACCGAGCATTCTTTGGTTGATGGCCATCTGGCTTTAGCCGCATACAGCGTGTGACTTTGCCTGCCTGCTTCCCTGCCTGGCTGGCCGGATCAGCGTAGGCCTGTGCATTACCCAGTGTAGATGGACTGTAAGCCCTAATTTAGAGCGTTAATGCAGGACCAAAGCTCTGCGAAGGAAAGATTAAATCCCAGGAGTTGGATGGCAGAATAGAGAGAGAAACATGAGAGAGAGAGAGAGAAGGGATAGAGTGATGCTTGACACACCCCAGAGGGATTACAGTGCACTCCTATGGTGCTGTTGAGACAAAGAAGACTAGCTGAGATGGAGAAATGGTGGAGTCAGAGGGGGCAGGTTGGTGGTGGAGGGCTTTGAGTTAGTGTTAGTGGATTTTCCAGTTAAGTGCAGTATTATTGCTGACTGCTCACAGTGCCCATCTGTCTGTTTATCTGTTGTATCTGTATCACCCTTTTCTTGATCTCTCTTTATCTCCCGCTCTGTTTGTGACCTCGTGTTCTCAAGTCCAGTATTATCTCTGTCCTGCCTGACCTCGCAGTTTGTCTCTCTGCCTAATCTTCCTCTTTCTCTCATTAAATGAGCTAAAACTCATTTTGCGACTCCAACTTTTTTCTCGTCTTCAAACTACCATGTAGTTAAATGGTGAACTGGTCTATATTAGCATTTCCAATTTATCATATGCTGGATCTTTGTTCAGCCCTTTTAGTTCATCCCGTGAAACTAGACAAACTGTTTTAGCTCCTCTTCATTTAAGGCCAGCCCTCCCTTTAAGCCAGATTTCTTCTGATTGGCTACCCCTTTGCTAATAGAAAGTTAAAAGAACAGGTTTTTTGGACTTTCTGTGCTCACAGTCAGCGCGTCCGTCATTCTAACAGTATATACTGAAAAGCCAGAATACAGTCACTTGAAAAGAAATAACATGATAATCATTTTTTTCTTCTTATCCTCCTCTAGGTGCAGCATAGATGGAGTAGAAGATAAGCGCATCATAGGTATACAGATAGACAGCAAGAGTCACGCTCTGTGGGTTGCCTTTACCTCCTGTGTGGTTAAAGTGCCGCTCTCTCGGTGTGAAAGGCACGGGAGGTGCAAGAAGTAAGTTTGCTACTTAGATCATCATTCCTACTCAAGCAGTCAAACAATGCTGAATCCTTCTGAAAGAAGAAAACAGGATCCCAGTGTATACCAGTGCCTAATAGTGTGCGTAATTTTCCTCCAGGTCCTGTATAGCCTCCAGAGATCCATATTGTGGCTGGGTTTCAGAAGGAGCCTGCAGACAGGTGGTTGGCAACACCAAGTAAGTAAACACAATCAGAATCAAATAGTTGCATACAGTGTATCACAAAAGTAAGTACACCCCTCACATTTCTGCAGATATTTAAGTATATCTTTTCATGGGACAACACTGACAAAATGACACTTTGACACAATGAAAAGTAGTCTGTGTGCAGCTTATATAACAGTGTAAATTTATTCTTCCCTCAAAATAACTCAATATACAGCCATTAATGTCTAAACCAGCGGCAACAAAAGTGAGTACGCCCCTAAGAGACTACACCCGCAAATGACCAAATTGAGCACTGCTTGTCATTTCCCCTCCAAAATGTCATGTGACTCGTTAGTGTTGCTAGGTCTCAGGTGTGCATAGGGAGCAGGTGTGTTCAATTTTGTAGTACAGCTCTCACACTCTCTCATACTGGTCACTGAAAGTTCCAACATGGCACCTCAAGAACTCTCTGAGGATCTTAAAAGACGAATTGTTGCTCTACATGATGATGGCCAAGGCTACACGAAGATTGCCAACACCCTGAAACTGAGCTGCAGCACAGTGGCCAAGATCATCCAGCGTTTTAAAAGAGCAGGGTCCACTCAGAACAGACCTCACGTTGGTCGCCCAAAGAAGCTGAGTCGTACGTGCTCAACGTCACATCCAAATGCTGTCTCTGAAAGATAGACGCAGGAGTGCTGTCAGCATTGCTGCAGAGACTGAAGAGGTGGGGGGTCAGCCTGTCAGTGCTCAGACCATACGCCGCACACTACATCAAATTGGTCTGCATGGCTGTCACCCCAGAAGGAAGCCTCTTCTGAAGTCTGTGCACAAGAAAGCCCACAAACAGTTTGCTGAAAACATGTCAACAAAGGACATGGATTACTGGAACCATGTCCTATGGTCTGATGAGACCAACATTCATTTGTTTGGTTCAGATGGTCTGAAGCATGTGTGGCGGCGATCAGGTGAGGAGTACAAATATAAGTGTGTCATGCCTACAGTCAAGCATGGTGGTGGGAATGCCATGGTCTGGGGCTGCATGAGTGCAGCAGGTGTTGGGAGTAATTTCATTGAGGGACACATGAACTCCAATATGTACTGTGAAATAATGAAGCAGAGCATGATCCCTCCCTCCGGAAACTGGGTGCAGGGCAGTGTTCCAGCATGATAATGACCCCAAACACACCTTTAAGACAACCACTGCTTTATTGAAGAGGCTGAGGGTAAAGGTGATGGACTGGCCAAGCATGTCTCCAGACCTAAACCCAATAGAACATCTTTGGGGCATCCTCAAGCAGAAGGTGGAGGAGCGCAAAGTCTCGAATATCCGCCAGCTCCATGATGTCATCATGGAGGAGTGGAAAAGCATTCCAGTGGCAACCTGTGAAGCTCTGGTAAACTCCATGCCCAGGAGAGTTAAGGCAGTTCTGGAAAATAATGGTGGCCACACAAAATATTGGCACTTCAGGAACTTTCACTAAGGGGTGTACTCACTTTTGTTGCCACTGGTTTAGACATTAATGGCTGTATATTGAGTTACTTTGAGGGAAGAATAAATTTACACTGTTATATAAGCTGCACACAGACTACTTTTCATTGTGTCAAAGTGTCATTTTGTCAGTGTTGTCCCATGAAAAGATATACTTAAATATCTGCAGAAATGTGAGAGGTGTATTCACTTTTGTAATACACTGTACTTTAGGCATCTAGTTCTCTGAAAATATATATATTAAAAGTTCCGCTCACATAACTTAACTGTTGTGCATGCCGGTAAGCTGATTAATATGCTTTGCTGAAATTGGAGCAAAACTGGAATCTTTAAACTGAACTTTTTTGTGACCACTACAGAGAACGTAAGTCTCGGGAGGATATGTTAACTTTTTTCTTATGATACTAATTGTTTTATTCTACTGCTCCGCCATTTTTCCTCCAGCGGCAGGCTCATGGGTATTGTAGTATTTACATACATTCACTATGCCCACCACATGTTTCTGTACTACATTTATCGCTGATGGTGTATCTATTATTTAAACTGTATCTTTGGACTGCCTTGGAATTGGTTGAATTGAACTAGTAAAAACAGCATTTCGCCTTTTTGTCATACCTGGTGCCAGTCCTCTCTCTGCTTGTCATATCTGTGATCTTTCTAATTTTATGGTTTGTAACTGCAATTTCCTTCAGCTGAAGGGGCTATTGGAAGGATGAATGGAAGGAAAGTGTTGTTTGCACCAGGCTCGGGGTTTGGTACGCAGTGCTTGGGAAAGCTGGATGGTCGCAGTAACTATAATTTGTGGCTGTAGTCATGACACACAACCAGTTTATGCTTTCGGAGCAAACAGCATATGGAGTTTTGTGGTGGGAAAAAACATTTTGCAGATGAAGTCATAACAAAAGGCACGGTGCTCCACTAGCCATTTGACGATGAATGAATTTGATCCCCCTCCTGCAAAATGATTGGTCTGGCATGCCAATACACCAAAAGCACACGCACCCGCATGCACACACAAAACTTAGAAAAGACACACACACACACGCACTCTGCCCATCCTATTATTACTCTGCAAAGCCAGAGCAGTGGACTGTTCTGATTGAGTTTCCACAGCAGGAGGAGCAGGAGCCGACACAGGCATTAGGAGGGCAGATGACCTCGCTCCTTTACTGTACAATATTTTTAAGTGAGAGAGGGAGGGGATTAGATCTGATAGGAACTGCAGGTCTGTGGTGAGCTATTCAAAACATTTGCCAGGCTGGACAGACGGATGGATAAAATAAGGGAGGGGAGAGTCTGTGGCATTTTGTTGTTTGCTTACACAAACGGATCCCTGCAGAGAAGACAATTTCATTCTGCTTTTCTTACTTTCTATTTGCCTCATTAAAATATATTTATATAAAAAAAAACCTCTTCCTTGACTCTCTACCTAATCAGCTACGCATTACTTGCGTATATCCATCCTTGTCTGCGTGTCTATTTTTATCCTTCTTTCTTTTTCTATCTTTCCTCTGACATATTCTTTCTCTCTTGTAACCCTCCCCTCCTTTCTTCTTCCATCTGGCCCTGATGCTAGTGTGCCAGCTTTCCCATGTGAAGTTATGCCTCTTATACCCGTTGCCTATAAACAGCTTGCACTCTGGTTTCCTGCAATATGGCCCCTAGTTGCCCATTGTTCATACGCTTAATTGCATATGATCCTGAATGGTACTAATTTTGTAAACAAAATGCCCAGTTATGGTTTTATGACAATCATGCACATTTTAAATTATTTTCAGCAATTGTCTAAAACACCACAATGAGTTTTCTCTAGAATAAACTGAATGAATGTGCTCTTATGAGGCCTCTGATCCTTTGTAAATCAAAGCCATGAATCAAAATGAATCGGCGACTTTGAGGGAACATTATGCTTACTCTCTTTGCACTGTACAAACAGTATATGAAATCCCTCATTGCCCATTCACTTCTGATATGAATAATTAATGCTATTATGCCTGACCTGCATTTCAGCAAGCAGTACTTTGTGCAACCACATATCTCACGTAATAATCACGTCTGATGCAAGGTACTATAAAATGAAAGGCCTGGCTGCCTCCAGTTATGTACAGTGTAGCTTGAATCTGATTTAAATATGCATTATGTAGTTTCAGTGGGATCTTAACCCTGAGCTGAACCATCTGTAATGTCACTCTCGAACAGACTGCACTTCTGTTGCTATAATGCAGCTGCTGTGGGACATGAACCCTTTAACTAAAGGTTCACAGTTTGGTTCATTCATTTTTATACGTGTAAAGCCCAGACACTGCATCTGTATAGTGTGTCTACTCATTAGTAATTTGTCTCCTGTGATGCTATTATCAGCCTGAATTGGAAACCATGACCGCACCTGTGTTCTGGAGGCCAAATAACATGATAGGGTGGTACGTGCTAATGATGTTGTTGAGGGAAAACCCAGCAGATACCTAGAGTGCCTGGACTGCATTGGTGCTTAGACAGGTTCAAATGTGCAGACTCTGCGTCTCCTTTGTGATTATAACTGTGTACGATAAGCAAATCAGATAAGCTGATTAACGGTACCCCCAGATATGAAAAGAGGATGCTGCTATTGTGTGGTTGTTGTTGTTGTTGTTGGTCTCAAAACTGAAGGGGAATTAGTTATCGAAACTGTAAAGTTAACCGTCTCCTTTCAAATTAAGATTCTGTCAAAGCCGGGAAAAAAGATAAATAGTAAATTAATTTGGGACTTTTCACGATGATATCCAACATAGGCACAAAGTAAATGCTTTGTTTTTGATTCGAGCACCAAACAACAGAAATCCAACTGCCTCTTCTTCCTAAAATCTTCTGCTTGTTTTGTCCACACGTTTTTGACTCTGATCAGGCCACAAAGGGTGGATGATGCTGTTTTAGAAAATGATTCTTCATTCTGTAATTGTGACCAGCGGAGGGTGAAGAAGATGAGAGGCGGGCGGACAAGCAGGAGGAGGTGGAGTAGCGGGGGGATGGGGGTGGGGTGTTGGTGGGGGCTAAGGAGGACTGTGAAGAGCTGTCATGCGTGATCGTGATCCTGGTTGACAGTTGGTCCGCTCTGTTTCACAGATCTTCTTACTGCCTGCTCGGTGGTCTTTCGGGGAGAAAACAGGTCTTGGTGCAGATTGCATCAGAAAATCACATCTCTAAACTCTCTCCCTCTGTGTCATATGATGGCCCTCAAGCACGGTTACCCCTCACTGCTCTGGTCTTCGCCCATGTGATTGTAACTACACACTCATCTCCTCTAAAGCGGGTTGAGTCACATACTGCATACTGTAATACAAGACTGTACGAAGTGAAGTTCTCACGAAAGCAGTAAATTGGGAAACACACCCTTTTGCTTTCTTTCTAAGAGTACGATGAGACGATTGATACCTCTCTCACGTCTATATAGAAAAATTTGAATTGAATTGAATTGAGTTGAGTTTAATTTTTCAGCAAACAAGATACATGCTAGTAAAGAGGAAGGTACAGGCTATCCATTTCTCCATATTTTCCAGATATTTTGTTACACTAAGCTGGGTGTAGCTTCACATTTACCTCGTAGATAAGAAGAGGCATCAATCCCATCTAACTCCCAGCAAGAAAGCAATTAGGGGTACAAATTTTTTGATTGCTTTACAACATGCGATAATCATTTTCAGTGCAGTCACATAAAAGAAAATGTGTTTTTATCAACACTACTGGCAATGAGTCCCGTGCCGGCTATGGATTTACTAACCTGCGTGCATTCTTCATAGCCACTGATTTTAGGTCTCCGGGGCACCTGCTAGGTGTTCTTTCATTTTGATCCAGCAAAGGGCTTTCTGCACTGCACACTGTGTTAGCATAGGATGTGCTGTGTTTGGTGGTGTTTTTGTGCTTGCTATCCTATAGCTTTGTTACTTTGTTAGGTGTGGTGAGCCTGCATGGCCTGGCCTGTTTTCCGCTGCTGACCATGATGTCTCTGTTCCCCGCAGATCAGCCTTTGAGCAGGACGTGGAGCATGGCAACACAGATGGCCTGGGAGACTGCCAAAGTAAGCAGGCCCTCTTCACTCTTATCTTTCCTCCTTCACTCTGTACCCCCACCAGTACCAGCACCACCCCCACCCCCACCATCATTTCTCTCTTCTTTGTTAACTCCATCTCCCTCTTCTCTCGGCCCTCCGTTTCCTTCTTTGCCGCTGTTACCTTTTTTTTCCCATCCGTCTGTTCCACCCTCACAATCCTCTCTTTCACCCACTTCCATCCATCTGTCCCTTTCGCCCCTCTTCCTCTTCTTTTCCCGCTGCTTTCTGGTCCTCCCCGGTCAATAGAGTGCTGTGTCCTATTGCGCAAAGACCGAGTTCCTTCTTGCAAATCGCTTCGAAAACACAACACAAACATTCAGCGAAACACAGGGAAGGGATTTCACTTGTGAGCAGTCACAGGGTTCATTTTGAAACACAAAACAAGAAGGGGCTCTCAACCAAGTCGGCCCAAAAAGTATTGAAAAGGCCTCTTTTATTCTACCAAAGGGAATGGCACATAAATGGAGACAGTATTTCTTATCTTTTCATGTCCAGAATTAACAGTTTGGATTTATCCAATGGGAAACCTTGTTGATATTCTACTGAGTTGCTCAGTTTGAAAAAAAACTTCCAAACAATTTGATATTAAATCATTCATTTTGGTTCATCTCATCTCAATTTCAACTGTTTACTGAAAGTAAATAAAGGTGAGGCATTTTCCCTCTAGTTTCATTAGTATGTTTAGTCAAGGGAACCCACTGTGTTGGACCTTGATTAGCTGTAGAAGCTATATAGATCACCTCTGATTAGAGCTGGGAGAATATCGAGCAGTCAGTCGATTTTAAATTACTTTAAAAGTCATGGCTTTTGATCATGTTAAAGCATAAGCTCTCTTAACTGCTAGCATTAACAGGTTTCTCCCTCATTTCTTTTCTTTTCTCTTCTAGATACTTTTGTGGCCCTGAATGGTAAGTATCCCACATGTACCGCACAGGCAATCGAATAAAAGACAGGAGCTGCATTTCATCTCCCCTTAGTCTTTAACTTCAGCCACACCTTTTCATCCAGTCAGTCAATCATCCCCTCTCAAGGAAATGAAAACTCCTCCCACATGTATAAAGAAGGGTTATTAATGACTCAAGGTTTTAACTGAATTGATTTCACTCCTTCTTTTTGATAGACGTCCCTTCCAGTTACGAAGGTAATGAAACATTAAAGTACACTCGGTCACTTTCATTGCTCATATTATTTCTCCCCACGCTCCTCAAGGTGTTTAGAATAAAGGTCGTAGTGATAGAAATCAGAATTAAAAGTCTTTAATGCTGATTCTGATTCTATTAGTTCTGTTAGACCTTTCTCTCCCCCCGCTCCTTATTCCCAGCGCCCGATCCCCTTATCCCTTTTTGCAACAGCATCGATTATCCCTGACCTTTGCTTTGCTAATTGGATAGCTCTAGTTGTTAGTGGTTAAATGCCTTGATGGTAAAGAAATGCCTCAGCGTGCACATTAAACAGGATATGTGCTGACAGAGACACAGAGAGAGAGAGAGAGAGAGAGCAAGAAATGAAACTGGCCTGTTTAGAGTCTAGAAATATGTTTCTTCTAACTGCACAGACTCTTTGCACAGTTTGAGATGCTTAATTCAAAAGGGCTAATGTAAACATGCACAGACATACATGTGCACAGCTCTACTGCTGGCTTCCTTCCCTAGCAGATATGTTTACTCTCCTAATCCCACAACACAAAATTACAATCACACTTCACTGCTGCCGATTGATACCATTTTCTTCACTGAAGGCTTTTTTGAGGAATCATAAACAGATGTGATTAGCCTGCAGTAAAGTCTCTTTTATCCATATCACCCACACCTACTCTCACATCCACCTTATTTTTATCTAATCGGAGGAGGCATTAGTTTTGTTTTTAGTGAATCTCTTTCTCTCTCACACACGTACCTCGCAGCTGCCAGATCAAAACAGTCAGATCCATACAAAATGACAAGAATAGATATTTTGAAGTCGTACCAGAAAGCCCAGCACTTTCTCTCACTCACCCCCCCTGTGGCTGTAACCCCACTGTGAATTCTCCCTCCTTTTGGAAATCTAGGGTCATGGAAAAGCATCTGTGTTGGTGTACACCCCTGTAGTGCTAAATATGCTCCCACAGGCTGGGCTGTGTGTTTTCAGGCACACACTTAAACACACCCAGTTTACAGCACCCCCCCCCTTAAAACAAACTCTCAGCCCTTCCATCTATCTGTCAGTGGTTGATATGGATTTGAAGATAAATAAATACCCTCTCTCCATTCTCCTCTCTCCTACTCCAGACTAGACTTCGTTGCCTCTCTTTTAATCTGTAGAAAAAGAGGGATGTGCATCCGTCGGCAGTTTAGGTCCTTTTTTTTTTTTTCCTGATCTGTGGAGGAGCTCTGAGGCTCCAAGCTCTCTCTATGTGTGTCATCTGCCTAAATTGCACTTCCCCTGGCGGTGGGGGAATGAATTATAAAATAGGCCTGTCACACTAATCTCTCAGCCTTGGGCCAATAGTTAAATAAATCATTTTAATGATTGCCACGCCACGCAGAGGAGGAGGAGGCTCTGGGTGGTGTTGTGTGTAGGTGTCTGTTGTGCGTACTCCACCAGCAGCATCAACGTTAGCCTTCTGAAATGCCTCCCCATCTTCAAACACAACCCTAAACACATATTGAAAAGGAACACACACACACACACATGCGCACATTGCTGTCACCTCCTTCACGCAGAGAGCATGTCAAAATGGTAACTGGGGGCTGAGCTCCACAAGAGGGTGTTGATAAAAGTGTTGTCACTCTGCATCTAGGGAAGATTTTAAAAAAAAAACAAAAAACACATGTGGCTCAAGTACATTACATTAAACATAATATATAGCTTCTTCAGAATTGTGTAGGGTGGCTTAACTGTAAGCATGTGGGATGGTAATGTGATTAGCATGGTTTGAAAATAAACACTCAGACAAAGCTCGTGTACAAATTCTGCCTATGAAAGAAATTGAGAAAACTTAAGACAGACAGAGACAGCAAAGCACAGACTGTTTGAATTATGTGCAAAGCTGGACAGAGACGATGGAGGTATGAGCCATCCTCCACAAATGAAAGAGTACTGTGTTGCAATAGCACTGCATTTATTTCCTCTGAGAGACAGCTGGTGTATTTTGTTCAGTGTTAATGGGTACCCTTACATGGAGCCTGATATTCTGCTTATAATCAATTTAAAAGCCCAAATAGAATAAAACTGCCCCACAAAATCACCTCAGTTAAAATAAATAGCGATTCAACGAGTTTCAGAGGGGCGTAAAAAGCATCTGATCAGAAGGAAAATTGTACCAGGTAAACAATTTATCTGATACTTTCAGGCTCCATTTTGTGCCGAGCATGCCCTCTGTGTTGACTCAGACACACGGGGGCACACACAACACTGGTTTACGAAGATAGCAACTTCCAAGCCAGAATTCTCCTCTGCAGATGGTTTGGTTTGAATACAAACTCAGAGCTAATCAAAGAATTAAGAGCAATGCTAAAACAGCAACCTCAGAAGCTGCTCAAAAACCTACCAAGTAGTTAAGATAGCTGTTGAGGAAGACAAATACATGGCAAATCTGACATTTTTATGCATGCCACACTTTTTTCAATTAAATGCACTGAAGCATGTAAACACCATACTATAGTAAAATTATATCCCATTGAAGGGTGAACCCAAAATCAAACACAACGTCTTCAGACAGGATGAAAAAAACGTGTGCATATTCCTGCAGCCACTGTTAATTAATGAACAGTTAATTAAGAGTCACTTAATATACTGTCTGGAAAAGCATAATTTCAAGTTGTGTGTTTTCTCTGATAAACTATTACATTCAATGACTGACAGCTGCAAATCTTAAAAATTGAAAAGCCGGAACTGCAAAATATTTCAAATTTCATTTTGAAAATATGATTAAAAATAGTTGCAGAATGACTACTAATTCCTAGCTGCTGTTTCATACAGACTTTGATTTGGAGAAGTCATCGATGCACATCGAAATGAATTACATGCAGCTACAGAAATGATTGGAAAGTCAGATTTAAAGTTAGCCTAAGAAAGGTAGCAGGATGAACATGAACGGATAGAAACACTTTAGCTGAAGAAAAGTTACTGGCAGACTTCTTGACAGGAACGACGGGAAAAGAAATTTTGTCTCTTGTCCTTCATATCAAAGGCAGGCACCCTGCGGTGATTGTAGAGAAATACAATTGTACTCTTTTCAGCTGTGACGGCCCAACAGTGTCAGTCAGAACAGGAGGGGGGAGAATGATAAAGATATAGAGACGTGGAGAATGACAGACAAAAAGAAACACACACACACGCACACATTCACTAATGAGTTGCCAGGGGTCACACTTTGTCGCCTCACACAGCCCAGCAGCTGTGTGTGTGTGTGTGTGTGTGTGCAAGCACCCCTGCTGATATGTGCTTTCATGCACTGAAGCTGGTCCCTGACTGCCAGGAGAGTCAGTTAACCTGTGTTGTGTCCGGCAGGCCACCATCACCACCGCCACCACCACCACACCCTCTCCCTTCCCACCTCGGCCCTCCCCGAGGCCGCGGATGGCCCCCTGGGGCGGGGCCGCATGGTGGAGCGGAAGGACCCCCCCATGAGTTCAGACAAAGGGGAGGACCCCTACATGGCCGTACCCTCTCAGACTCAACCCGAAGCCAATGGTAAGCCTTGGAACGTAACAGTAGCAGTCAGTTCGGTCCATTGTCACCTGTGGCAAGGGAGGGGGAAGGGCGGGATAAAGGGGAAGGGAGGGTCTGTGTAATTGAGATTTACGGCTGCCTAGCTGCTTCCAGCTGACAAAGTGTAGAGACAGTGGATCACTTTCTCTCCAGGGGACAAATTGCTTCATACTGTGCACATAAACCCCCCACAGAAACACTTACATATGTAGGTACATGCACATAGACATTCTGCGGTCATTAGATAGCATATATGTACACACAAAACCTCATGCACACACCAGTCTGTAGGATGGATTTATTGTCCGTGGACTGTAATGCCCCACAGGAGATGTAATATCCAGACCATTACACTCTGAAAAGGAAGATGGCGATGTATTTATTTCCTCGGGAAGATGGCCCAGTCCCCGGCTCTGTCATGCTTTGCGACACGGTGACATGACATTGAACGCCCTCTTCTCCTGTGTTAACAACCTGCCTAATGCTGTACCGCCTCAAGGACGGCTCACTGGATAAATGAGTCGGAGTGAAAAGGAGAGAAGGGGAGGAGACGAGAGGGACAACCCACATCGCAGAAGGAAAGAAAAAAAGGTCACTGCGGTGCTGCCAATCCAAGTCCTGCTCCGTAATAAAACAGACGCATCTTTCACAGATGCCATTATAACAACATAATTTATTCAGTTCATGCTAATATAGGCAGCATCGCTATGACCATGAAACATTAATTAAAATAATATTAATGGCTTTATTATGGCTATTTTTTTGGAAGATACAGTAACCTACTTTCTATAAATATACTAAATGTAAAGAAAGAAAGAACAAGCAGCTAATGAGCTGCGCCTAAAACGTTTTCTTACTGAAGTCAGTCTTTTTTTTAAAAAAGAAAGAAAACATTCCTCTTCCAGCTACCTGGGGCGTAAATGCAGTTTCAACCTAAGAAAAAACATACAGAAAACTTTCTCATTCACAGGGTTGTAAGAGACTTTGAAGATGCTGAAGTGTTGACACGTAAGATTGACGGGTTGATTTTACCTGTGCTGAATAAATACATTTCAAAAGAGTTTAAAAATACTCGGCGGTGTGACTCGAAATGTAACGTCTTCACAAAATAGCCATAAACTGGGGCTAGAATCTCTAGTGTTGGTTCAGCCTTCCACAGTACACATTTCAGTGTCTCCCGTCTATGGAATAAACCGAGGCACAGCACTGACTGAAGCATGTCAGCTGGAAGCAGCAAGGCACCAGTGGGTAGATCCAAGCACAATGGTGGCAGAGACTTCAGACAGCATGCCTACAACCAGCATCACAACATGCTGTCGCTCCCTTCGTTGCCTTTGCCTGAGCAGGTGTAACCCAACGAGTAATGGCAAAGAATGCTGAGAATCAAACATAACAAGAGCCAAAGCTGTCTTACAATAATAGCTTTTCCAAGAATAATGTTATGATTTTGGAGGAAATGTGGTTAACTCCATGCTCAGGTAACTGCAACAGGACTTCATATTTCAATACAATGCTTTTTTCTGTACGGTCATTATTATTATTATTATTATTATTATTACTACACCTTTGCAGCTTGTGTCACTATTTATCTGTTCAATTTCAGCTCTACAGCCTTTTCTTTTCCCTTTGTTATGAAAGCCAGCTCTGATGAGATTTTTTAAATTTTATTTTAGTGATTTCGTGGTTTCTTGTGTGCAGTTCATGATATTTTGCATGGCTTGATCTAACGCTATGTCTTTTTTTGCTATTTATATATTTGCCTTTTTTTCCCCCTGTGTTGATTGCTTTGATGGTATTAAGCACAGTTTTGCCTCCATACAGCTTAATGCTTTCAGCATGGCAAATTGAGCACCACAATCAAGAGCACTCATTTCCCGCTCCACCCATCCTTCCTTCTGTTCCTTCCTGTCTCCCTCAGCATTACTGGCTTCAGGTGTCAACTGTACTGTGAAAACTTTGCAAACTACATGCATGAGAGTGAAAAATCAAACATAAATATTTGAGAAATAAAATAAATAAGGCACTTAATTTTAATGGTGGAGAGATGCATCCATGCAGCCCATTTTGGAGAAGAAATCAGGGATGAAACATTTAACCGTCGATCTCCAGTTTATGCTTGAGTAAAAAATGTATTAGCTCATATCCAGAATCCTTTGCAAGCCTATTTGTGATTTAAAACAAATTACAGTCGCTCCCTTACTTTTTCATTTGCAGTTGAGACATTGTGGAATCTTATCTGCTAATGAATATTACAGTGCTGCCAATATGTATTAGTCCAACACCACCAGAGTAATTAGGAATGCTGCAAAGTGATGAGTATTTGCACGCAAATGATATTCAGCACCCAACACCATCACTGTCTGCCATTCCGGTGGGGCCATCACAGTAGTCAGGTGGCTGCTTGTGTTTCACAGTACATTTGAGCTTGGTGTCTGTCTGTGTGTCTGTCTGGGCATCATCTGTCTCTGTTGTACTTTCTTCTATTTCTGTCATTCTACCATACACCATTCCTCAGTCTTGCCATCACTCAGCCAACCCCCAAAAACCTCCACCATCTGCTGCCATTGTGATCAGTCTCCCTTCCACAGGACGTCTCATCTGACTGGGATGGCATGTTCCAAGGCTATACCTTACCTTAGTGCAATTTAATTCCTGAACCAATTCATGGAGGAACCTCCCTCAAATGTCCCTCCCCTCTCTTCCTCCTCCATCTCTGCACCTCTTCCTCTTCTGTTTCTCCCCTTGTAGTCTGCCTTTTCTCCAACTGGAGTCATATCTCTTCCCCTGTCTGCAGGAATGAATCCTTGCGCCGCTCCCCACTTTGCTCTCTCTCCTTTTCCTACCTGTTTCCCTTTCTCTGGCAGGCTCAGCTCTACCCCCCATTCCCTACTTACATCCACCCCTCCCCCTTAAGCCTGACCTGTAGCCACTGCTGTGTTGCTCCAATTTATGGGTTCATTACAGCAGCTATCCAAGGGAAAAGGAAAGAGGAGAGGTGGAAGGGAAAGGGGGGTGGAGTGAGACAAGAGGGAAACAGACTTGGGAAATGAAGGGATTGAGGTACACACGATAAAACATTATTAAACAGGACAATAATGTAGCATTGAAGACAGAGGTAAGGAGATGGCAGCTGAATGAACTAGCTGAAGAATTTGAACAAACGAGATGCAGGAAAGATACATCAGAGAGGAAATGACATATTGTAGCTAAAGTGAACAATATTGTTTCTCTCCATCCTTTTCAGGCTGTTTTTTATGCTTGCCTAGCTAACATGCCTAATCTAGGCTAAAACAGCTGAATGTGAAAAAATTCTGAAGACTGTACATTTGGCACAACCCTGAAACAAAGTTTTCTACAGTTTTCTACAGTGATGTGGTGACTGTAGTTGAGCACAGGAAGTGCTAATGCCATTCAGAAGAAAAATATTAACAGCAATAAGTTGATAATGTTTCACAGTATAATCCCATTTTTTGTAAATACTGAATTTCCAATCATTAATTTGTAAATTTCAGTTATGTTGTCTTTAGATTTGTAATGTGGCTTCAAATGTTTGTGTTATAGAAGTTAGCGATGGGCCACTATGACTACGACTGTTGTAGTGATTAATCACGTTCAGGGTCTTTGAAAAATAATACAGATATTATACATCCCTGTAACCACAAGTATGGGAACTGGGATGGGAACCAAACTGGTATCTTGTCGTAGCTCAAAACAAGAAACTGAATTTATTTTTATATGGAAAAATAAAGAAACTATGACTTGTTGCAGGATTGTTCTATTAGCATTCATTAATTAGTGTTTTTTAGTGTACTTTCTACACTAGTAACTTCTTATAATTACACATGATCCAGGTAACGATTGCAATACTTACCATAACTAAGAAAGTATCAGAAATTATTAAGAAAATAAATGCAATTTTAGGGGACATGGTTGTTATGTGGTGAAGTGTTTTGTTCTCTCCTGTAGTACCACTAGGTAATGGTTTACTACACTGATTAAGAGGCGAAAAAAGAAGGAGGAAGAAGATGAGAGGCTGTTTTGTTTTGGTTTTTAATTTCTCAAGAATTACAAAATTTTGGATTTACTCTGTTTCCAACACAGCATGAAATTTTAATTTAAAAAAAAAATCTGTTACACAACAGCAACTGTAAAAATTTTTTTTTTTTTTTTTAGAGGTATGATTTCCCTCAGTGTCAGGATTTCACATTAATACCTGTTGTCATCTGACAGTTGCTCTGCAAGGGTTATTTTCAGCTGCAGGCAGCTCTCTGACACCTGTGTGCCAAGGTGAGGCTGGTATGATAGAAGGAGAGTATGACCCTGCTCCGACAGGATTTCAGCACAATTTTTTCCATGACAGAAAGTCTTGAATTGTACTTCATTTCACTTGCTGGAAAGCAGGTGACTGAACATTTCACCATAGTTACTGGGGATGCCCTGTCAATCTTAAATGCTACCCTTATACCAGGAAAAATATATAGCAGAGAAAACCACACACTTGTTTACAGTCAGATTACTGTTCCAGACATTACTGCATTGCATTGTATTCTAATCAGTTCCTCCGCTATGCAAACTGTACTATTAAGAAAAGAAAAAAAAGAGAAACTTGTTCATAAGACAAATGCCCCCCCCCCAAAAAAAACAATGCCAAGTAGAAGCGAGCATAGTCACAATCATGCAGCTGCATTATCACATATTACCATTCAGCTGTATTTCTTCTGCCACTCGTGAGCAAAATAATAAAAGATGATTTTCGTGGTTGTGTGATTGTTATGGAGATGGCTCTTGTTTTCAAATCGCTCTCTTTTGTAGGTGAGCCAAGAGGTTTTGAGGTAATAGAGGCTTAGACTTAGTTTACCATGAACTCTGCTCACTGTTGGATAATGCACTTGGCTCCTGAAGTTTTTAAGAAGCCTATGAGGTTGAGCAGATTTGGAAATTTAATGTTAGTAGTTTCATATGTCCTTGCAGTTGAATGATAGGATTAAGGTTAATCCTGTAAAGTAGGATGATAGGATTTAAGTTAAAAGTTTATGGAGTGGCCCTTTGGGGCAGAGTGAATGTCTGTGTGTGGCAAAGACTCAAAAAAATTTTAATTAAATGCTGCCACAACCCATGTTCCCATCGTTCCAACACCTTCGCTATTAAGTAGTAGATTTCGGTTTCTTACTGGTCAAAGATTGGGCTAGGTCTTTGTGAAGCATGATGAATTATTCGCAGCTCATTGTGAATCATAATAGAAACAGTGAACTGGATGTGTTCCCAGCATTACGCACTTCCCTGACTGACGTCAAGCCATAAGCCATAATTTCCTCCACTGATTAGCTTATTGTTCTCCCAAACTGCTTTTGTTTAAAACACACATTTGCTGCTTACTTTTCCACTTTTATGTTTTGGTTACGCTTTTCAATAAGACCCCCTAACCACTGCTGGTTTGTACAAAAGCCTTGCTTTGTCTTTCGCCCATGTGAGACTGAATCTCGTATCACTGCGGCTCATCCCTTTGTGCTCTTGAAGCTCGTCTAACCCACATTCAGCTGTCATTATTATACTTTGAACTGAATTTAAAGAGTTACGTTCACGTTGCCCTCATCAAGCAGATACAAGCTGAGGCTTTGCTCTTTTGTTGAGTACTAAAACATTGCTAAACAAATACCAATTGCTGCCTTTATGGACTGGATGAAATACAATGCGTATTAGCACACACGTAGCACTTTAGTCATCCACAGAAGTCATTTTCTGCAGCCAGCATGATTAAATACACTTCAGTGGGTCACCATCTGTACAACAGTGACTCATCAAGATTGAATATTAATTGAAAATAATTAAGATTATAGACAAGACGGGACCCATGATTTAAAACAATACAATGAAAAATCCACATTATTTAAATTGTGGCAAACTGTTTTAACACATGCGGTAAAAGTCTGCTGTGAGGGAGCTTTTTGTCTTCAGTATATCAGCATGAGAAATTCTGTCACCCAGTAATACAAACGGGAGCACTGTCAAGTCAAGGCATCAAATAGCTGATGAAAAATGGGATGCTTAATTTATGCTGATATCTTGTGACTATTAAACATTACAGTTTGTATGCAGGGAGCTGGATAGGTTAGTACATCAATGTTAATACCTGAGGTGCTGAATAATATAATTAGGGGTTTAATTATATCTTAACTCGCTCATCAGTATGCATTGCTGTGACTCTGGATTGTCTGATGAATGCTTTAATATTGAATAACACCATTAATGCAAGTGGCTCTTAACCCAAACATACACAAGACTTAATGGGATAATTTCCTAGCAGGGGATTTAAATAGAAGTTAATGAATTGTTGTCATCATCTAAATACCAGTGTCCTTTTTTTAAAAAAAGATGACAACAAGCTGGTCCCTAACTACAGAATGTGATGTCTTTAAAGCTCCCACTGCAGAGTAAAGAAATGTAAACTGTTTAACATGATCTGCTTTTTCTCTTCACCCTTTCCTCTGTCTGCAGTTAGTAAGACGCGCTGTTTTATCTTTCAGCAAGTGAAAACATAAGTGAGTGCAGTTGAGTCCAATTAAGTTTTTTATCATTTTGCAGACAATATCTTTATGCAATGGCCTGCAGCCAGAGGTTAGGGCTCTCTCCGTAACCTCTCTGTGATTTCTTTTAACTGCCTTTGAAGTTTTCCTAACACAGACACAAAGACAAGCTCTGTGGGCTTAAGTCAGTTGGTGCCTCTGAAAAGATTAAAAGAGAGTCAGAGTATCTATGTGTGTCAGACAGATAGAGAGAGCATTCACAAGTTCCAGTCACAATAGATTACAATGTTTCTGACTCACAAGTAAGTGTTGCCGACCCGGCCTGTTTTGACAGCAAGACATATCTGAGTATCTGAGATATGTGTTTAATATCTGAATGTTGAGGCTCGAGGCGGTGTGAAATTCAAATCAATTCATCCGCCGAGAGAAGTGTTGAACTGCAGGATGCCTTATGATGCATTCTGGGGGCGAGGCAAGAGTGAAACCAGAAGATTATAAGTCACTGTATAGTCAGAACCTCAACCAGATGAGACTAACGCGGAAAATCTCTGAGTTTTAGCAACACTTTGATACTTTTCAAAGTCAAGTAGTGGAAGTTTTGAAAAGTTTACAAAGATCGCAAATGATCAGAAATCAGCGGCACAGCCATCGTGATTCAAAACCCCGAGGTCCCGTGATTCGACTGAGACGGCCCTGGTGTCCTCTGTGGTAACTTTCATCCTCTTTGATGTTAAGATGAGAAACAATTCCTCACTTGAAAGATGGAAGTCTTCAAAGTTTCTCTTCTTTTCTTTGTGTTTTACCCAAGGCCTTGAGCTAAGTACCTTCTGGAAATGTGTGTGTGTGTGCGTGTGTGTGTGTGTGTGTGCAAGAGAAGTGAGTGATGGAGGAGGGGGGGGGGAATGAAAGCTTAAAAAAAAATCTAAAAGGGCATTGCAGTGCAGGTTAAATAGGGCATTAACTTTGGCTCACACACCCACATTAGAAGACAAAGCTCTAGCTCCACAGTTCACCTCCTTCACCAGACTGGACAACCATTTGGCTTCGCTGCCCTCCGGAATTGTTATTCAATGTGAAGTCCAAATGCCCAGTCAAAGAAAGTTAACCTTTAGCAGTAATAAATTCACTGTCATGAAAATTCATAACAATTTTTACTTCGTCTTTCAGCATGTAAGCACCATAGGCAGAGACACATTAAAGTATTTACTTTTAACAAGGATTATGGTGAAAGGAGAGATTTGCCAAAGTATTTGTTTATACTTGCACTTTTATTCTCTTACATAAATGTCCTTTGGAAATTTCCAGGTTTACTAATCTCAAGTGAAGCTGAATTCCTTTTCCATCCCAGAAATATTTAACCCAGAAACTCTCAGAAGGCACCCTATCCCCACAGCCGCTGGTTTTTGGTTTTTTTTTTCCTGCCAAAGAATGATAACTCAGAAAGATCACAAGGTTGTAATTACAGCCTTCCCGGCCTCCACCGAATTGAACACTTACCATATGTGCGAAAGAAAACACTCTGAAAGAAGAAGAAAGAAAAGTGATTCATTGTTTCTGTAAAGGAGAGAAGTAGCAGAAAATGGGAATGAAAGATCCAAGTGAGGACAGAGGAAAGTCAAAGTTAAAGATAGCAGTGCCGAAAAGTATCTCTCTTGCGCTCAGATGTTGCAGAACAAGATATGAAGCAGATGTTCCATCAGACAGGTTGGCCATTTGGTCGTGCAAATCCGCCGCCTAACACTTGTCAAGCCTGGATGCTTCGCTGCAGATAACACTCATCACTTCTCACTCTATTCCCACGACTGAGCATTTCCTCGATAAGGAACAATCTTGGCCAGAAAAGATGAATTTTTTAAAAACCTTTTGTTTAACTTTAAAAGAGTTATGGCTGCGCTGCATGTTGTCAGCACTCTGTTAAAGACAAAAGTGAAGTTTTGTTTTTATAATAAATGAAGGATGATCTGGGTAAATGTAAGTGTCCTTTTTTATCCAGGTTGAGCTTCAAAGTCCAGACAGAGCCTAAAGAGTGCTTTACTTCAGCTAGGAAAAACGGGCTTTAATTCATGTTGTTGGACTAATGAAGTATGACTGCAGCAAGTGAGATTATGGATGTTAGTTTAAGACAGTGTGGATTTCAGATCCATGAGAAAAGATTACCATGCTGTCTCTGCGTCTGTGTTATGTCTCACCGAGGAGACGCGGAAAGAAGATATTCTCCAAGTGCATCCTCAGTGACACAGCCGAGCCGAAAAGCCAAACATGATTACCCAGCTCCTTCAGGATTTCAGAGAATTATTGGAACTAATGTTTGTTCTGTGTAAACTGCTTTTGAAAAATTACAGAGAAAAAAGAAGCGCTGAAAATTTGCGAGGAAGATGAAGAAAGCGACTCGTGGAGAAAGCAGACTGTAAAAGGAGCAATTTACTTGTTGCTGTTCAGTTTACTGTGAATGAACATTTATATTCATGCAGCCATATGCAATAATACCTCCAGCTGTCCATTTTTCTTTTTTTTTTGCTCAGTGTGTCACCGTTTAAAAATACCACAAACTGAATTTCAAAATACCAGAAGAAAGATTAACAAGGTAGAGTCTGAAGTTGGTGGGGAAAATATTTTATTAATGCGTTTCAGTAAGAGCAGTTCTTAAGAAGTGAAACAAAAATGAAAAAAAAACAATGTTCATCCAGTTTTGCCACCTGTAGCTGAATTACCAGTAAATAAAAGTGTCTGATTTGTAAAAGCTGTTCTACAACTCATATCAGCGACCCACTGCTTGTTTTAGAGACACAGATTCGTTGTAAACAAACCTCCTCTGTGCAGGAAACACTCAAGGATATCAGCTAAAATTACTTCACATATATTCCAGCTTGTTTTGCATTTTTCAGCAAAAAAAATGCATCCTCATATTATTGTCCTAGTACTGAGGAATGTGCCTTTTTGCAAGATATGCCGCTATACAAGTTTTACACACGTGTAACTGAGTCACGTTATGGAGACCGGCGGTGCCCCTGTGGGAGCCCCTTTACATGACAGAGGATTAGGCAGGTGGGCTGTATCTGCGGTAACCGATGTGTACGGGCCACAGGTCATGTGTGAAGGCATTATAAATCTCTCTGCTGTGGACTGGTGTGTTTAACCCAAGGAAAAGTGTGCTGCATTAGATGTCTGCATTCGTCCACAGGCCGGAGGCTATCATCTTTGAGCAAGCATGTGTGGGAGGTGCATGTGTCCACGCTCATTCGTACGTGCGTGCAGACTATTGTTGACCCTGTTTTATTAAATACAACCTGCTGCTCCCGCTCACCCACCGCTAAAATACTTCATAGCTTCCTTTATTGAATTATCTTTTATTTGGCCGTATCGCAGTGCGTCTTTTCCAGTCTTTGAAAGTGGCGCTTTCATAAGACACTGATGACACAGCTCATTGGATTTAGCGCCTAATCAGAGGCTTTTTAATGTATTCTCTGTGATTCATGAGATTGGATCCAAGCTTTATGAAAAGTCTTCCATTTGCATCTATGAGAAGAAAGGGCTCGGGTATTTCAGGCTCCTTTATCAGAGCTCATATCTTTTTTCATTTCAGCAGAAGGTTTTATCTGGGATTTAAAATGTGAATCATAATCACCCCTCCAAAACACATTTTCACTCAGAGATTGGATTTTTGGGGAAACATTGAATCTTGCTACTTGAAGCTACAATTTTGAATAGATGTTTCCTAGGATGGAATAAAGCCTTCTTCATTTGCATATTTTTCATAAAATAATTTAAACTTTTAATCTTTTTACTCAGAAGATATCTTAATTATTGTAACTGAGTATTGTTTTCTATGTTTTGGTTGGTTCTTTTAAAAATGATTTTTCAAAGCTTCCTTAGGAACAATTGGCTTCAATGCACTGTTTTATCTGCCTGTCTGAACGTCATCCCTGTCTCTCCGCAGGTGTGATCCGTGAGAGCTACCAGAAGGGTCGCGACCAGCTGGTTCCTGTGACCCTCTTGGCCATCGCTGTTATCCTAGCATTTGCCATGGGTGCCATCTTTTCAGGCATCATTGTCTACTGTGTCTGTGACCATCGTCGTCGAGACGTGGATCTGACAGGCCGTAAAGAAAAGGACAGCCATCACCTCCACTCCCGCCGGGGATCCATGAACAGTGTAACTAAGCTGACGGGTCTGTATGAGACACAGGCCAAAGAAGGTCGTCCTGAGGCAATCCTCACTCCTTTGATGCACAATGGAAGACTGACATCAAATGGGAAGATGCTCATAAAAGCAGACCAACACCACCTGGACCTTGCTGCTCTGCCAACGCCTGAATCCACCCCCATGCAGCCACGACGTAAGCCCAGCCGGGGAAGCCGTGAGTGGGAGAGAAATCAGAACCTCATCAATGCTTGCACCAAGGACATGCCACCAATGGGGTCCCCTGTTATCTCTACAGACCTGCCCCTGAGGGCCTCGCCGGGGCACATCCCTAGCGTGGTAGTCCTACCTCTGCAGCAGCAGCATCAGCACCAGCTTCAGCCTCATCTGCAGCAGCACCAGCAGTCTTATCAACATGAGTATGTGGAGCAACCCCATCATAGTGACCTGAGCATGGGCCACGGTGTAATGGATGACCAGGGGGCCACCCTGGAGTACAAGACAGTGAAGAGCCCATGTCACAACCTCAACATGGGGGATCCAGATGGGGTGCTGCCACCTCGTGTGCCCCAACGGGAGGCCTCTCTCACCGTCCCACCTGCCGTCCCACAGATGGGCAAACGCCTGGAAGTCCACTCATCAGTCTACGGACTACGGAAAGGATCAGCATCTGCTGCTTCTGGATCCTCTGCCCTCAAGAAGCACAACACCAACTCGTCTAACTCTTCCCATTTGGCGAGACACCACAGCTTCAACCGTGTTGAGACTCCACCACCTGCACCTCAGAGGGTGGACTCTATACAAATGACAGCACAGGGCATATCTCAGTCACGGCAGCCTGGAATGAGTTCCTACGGTTCACTGCCTCGAACGGGCGTCAAATATCTCAAGCCTGATGTTCCTCCCAAACCCTCTGTAGTCTCACTTTCCACAAAAGTCAAGTCAAGCGACTCTGGCACATAGTTAGGTTGTTAGCCTGTCAGTCTAATGTGAACAGACAGTAGTGAAAGGTGTTTTCTGACAGAGAGAAAAAAACAGGGAATACTGTTCAACTTGCATCTCCTTTTAGTGTTTTTGTTTGTTTTTTGGTGTACAATACAGTGGAAATGCAACACAGTTTTTTTTAAGAAAACACTTTCTTTTTATATAAATATGTAAATATTATACAATGGTTGTTGTCCGTTGTGGCAGTCATCGAGCCCATGCTCTGGCTGTCTCACAGTTCCTCTGTAAACACACATGGGAACATGTGCTACTGGAAAAGAAGATGATGCCTGTCCTGAATATTTCATCCATTGGCACCCTGTAGCATTCAAGACAGTGGCTCTCTTGTTTGTGGTGTCTTTGGTCACTGAGACTCGATTCGATACTTCGTCATGCTGGTAAAAGCACATACGAAGACAGCATGAGGGGGCTGGAGAATAATTGTTGTACAATACCTTGAGGACAGGAGAATCTGAGGAAACAAGCACTCGAAGAGAGCAAGTTCGGACTGAAAGGACAGACAGCTGCCTGAGTTCTGGCGGAACCTGTGAAAAGCCTCTCAGTGTTACAGCAATCAAGTCCTGCCTGGGCATGACTCAAAGTCTGGGCCAGAAGAATCTTCTACTGTACTGGTGACCGAATAACACATGACTGTTAATACTAATAGCTTGTTGTATTTATTTTTATTAAGTGCTTTTGAAAAAAAAAAAACAGATTGACTTTCTAGGCTTGGAGAGAAAGAGGACAAAGAAGAGATCTTTTAATATTAATTAATCAAGAGTGAGAAAAAAATATTTAAAGTCATTAAACTGGAGCCAGTAGAACTTTCTTAATGACTAAAGTTCCACTAGGTCTTACTGTCTGCTCAGTGGGACCTGCAGCTTGAGAATATACATGACTTCTGTGACGAGGAGGAAATATTTATTTAAACTGTGCCAGACCAGGACTTTCACGGACCAGAATTTCCATTGTTTTCCATTGTTCAATCATTAAAAGAAAAAAGAAATCCAGAATCTCACCCTTTCACTCCTGCAATCAGCACTGTGGTTTTTGTGTGAGTCTGAAACATTTGTCCTGATTGGTTGCTGGCTTACTGGTGCCATCAAAGCTCACTGTTGCATGTTGCAAATATAAGAGAAGCAGTTGAAGCAACAGCACGGGAAATCTGCATACAAAAAGAAGCTGTAAGTGAGGCTGCAAGCAAACGAGCGATGCCTCCATCCCGGGACGTATCGTCTTTTCTAGCGGCGCCACACAGAAGAGCGGGTGGAAAAAGAAAATTGTAGAAACATCTGTCTTGCCTGCTTCTTTATCCACATGTAAATTTGTGCCTTACACCCTAAAGTAGTGACAATGTTTTCTTTAATAGCTGTTTAACTCTGTCTCCTTGTCGTATTTTTTTTTTTGTTTGTTTTTCTTACGTCATGATATTTCCCTGGTTTGATAAAAATGCAATTAAAGAATGTAGGTGTTATTGTTGTAATTCTGGTCCCTAGACAAAACACTCTTATAGTCCAGAGGGAAGAGAGGAAGGAGCAATCGATTTCTTCTTTCACTCTCTTTCTCTGGCACCCACACATAAACACATGCACATACACACACACATACACACTCATCTTTGTGATTCATTTCTGATTGTGCCATTAATGCGCTTAAAAATACCCTTTATGTTGTGCTGGCAGTGTCGATGAAGACTTTGTGAGTGTTTTTGATTTCCTGTTTTATACAATTTCAAAAAGTCCTGGTATTTGTTTTTACTTGTTTTTGGTGTTTGTTTTGGAGTGATGCTTGACTGGTTAACGGAACAATTAACATTTGTTACTTAAGACGGCCAACATAGGTGTATCGTTCAGGTGCGTTGCGATAGGAATGCAGTGACAGCACCGTAGCAAACGTACAGTACGAGATACACGTGAACACCCAGTGTGCTAACACAAGTCGAGGCATTCAAGCATTCATTTGTTAGGCAGTTGCAGGCTGGTTCCTGTAAAAAAAAAAAAAAAAAGCTGACATTTTGAAACAACACTATTAAATATTGTACTTTATTTAACCCCCCTTTTTGTAAGAGAAAACAGTTTGGGAAGTTTAGAGATTTTTTTTTACTTTAATTTTGTCTCACTAACTCTCATTATCAAAGCCTTACGAATGGCTGAGAGTTTAACTAATCAGATGATTTCACTTCCTTTTTACTTGAGGGTTTTTATGGATCACCCCACACTTAAACACTTAAGTCATCGGAGCACTCCCTTAGTGTTGTATGTGTAGATAGGTTAAAGTTTTCTCGATATCAATATTCTTTCTGGAGGAAAGCCAAGAGTGTCTCAGTCCACAGCTAGAATACGACTGACATGCAGGATCTGGGACCTGACTTAATGTGTACATAGACACTTGAAAGGAATGGCTGCACGTGACGAGGTCGCGGGCAACAGATTGGTTCAAAATGAGAGCCGAGAGTAAGGCGTCCCATCCAAAACACGATCTGGGATAAGCTGCGACAGTTATATCAGTGATTAATTTAAAGTAAGGACCTTCTGAGTGCAGATAAGCTTGAAGGTGTGTTCACTCCAGACTTTTAGAATACTACTTTGTTGTAAATTGGTGTCTGAGCACCCTATTTACACACTCCGGTGCACTGAGTGCATGAACCAAGAACATTCCTGAGCCTAGAATAAGGCTTATCGACAACTGAATATTTTTTGTTTGGAAATGTTCAGTTGTGCTGGCTCCCACCTGGATGAACTGTCATGTCCGCACTCGGTGTGAACAAGAAAACCTGTCTAGGTTAGAAGGTTGAATGTCCACATCCTGTGCAGACAAATACATTTAGCTGTGGGTGCATTTATGATTCAGCAACATCAAGTGTTTTGATATCAGAGAAAGGTTGAGCATTTTTTAAAGACTGAAGGCTGCTGTGGACGGTGAGGTTCTTTGGTGTGTGCCTTTTTGTCTTTCACCCTTGTTATAATGCACTGCTGTTAGATGCAAATCGACTCTCTTCTCAACTTCTCAAACTTTTGAACTTTGTAAGCTTGTAAGATATTGTGACGTCACAAAGTTTTTTGCCCTACTCTCTCCACTTCCTTAACATCTGATTCACAGCTTAATGTATGTTGTAAAGAAAAAAAAACTCTTTAATTTAATGCAAAATGTAATAAAAAAAAAGAAAAAAAAGAAAATAAAATTCTTGTCATGAAGACTGTGGTATGTCCTTGACTTTTTCCACTTGTTTCTCTGCCTGAGGTGATCTTTATTCTGGGAACATCTTTAGTCACTAGATTTTGTGCAACACTGTTTGGGGTAAACCAAGCCTTGGTTTTGCGAAGGATTTAAAGGTTCTTTTGATAGAAGATCCCTTTTAAAGAAAATATTGTACTTTTGTGACCTGAAATACACTATTCTTTTATTTTTTTTGCTTGTAATACCACCACCAACCCCTTGAGATCTGAGAAAAATTTCTGAAAAAGCAAGCCTAAGTAAATAAAAGGAAACTTAAACTTAAGTAGGATTTTTTAACTTCATATTCTATAAGTGAAAAAATATGAGGTTATGAGCCTGTACTCCATTTCTAGGGAACCCATAGAGAGAGATCCCTCAAATCCACATTAACACATCACCTCACAGAATACTTTGATGTCTTGAACCTCGGATGACATTGTTACTCAACAAAAAGCATTACACATTGCTTGTTACTTTTCTTAAAAATTATGCAGTACCTTATTTAATTTCTCACTGGACAAAGTAATTTTTTACACTACTTGTTGCATAAATTTCACATTACTCTGTAACATGACGTATAATACACATACTATATATAATCTATAATCACATACACTGTATTGCCAAAAGTATTCACTCACCCATCCAAATCATTGAATTCAGGTGTTCCAATCACTTCCATGGCCTGAAGCACCTAGGCATGCAGACTGCTTCTACAAACATTTGTGAAAGAATGGGTCACCCTCAGGAGTTCAGTGAATTCCAATGTGATGGGATGCCAGCTGTGCAACAAGTCTAATTGTGAAATGGTGGTATTATAACGAAGTTGAAGCAATTGGGAACAACAGCAACCCAGCCACATAAAATCACAGAGCAGGATCAGCGAATGCTGAGGAACATAGTAAACAGAGGTCACCAACTTTCTGCAGAGTCAATTGCTACAGCCCTCCAAACTTCATGTGGCTTTTAGCTCAACAGTGCACAGAGAGCTTCATGGAATGGGTTGCCATGGCCAAGCAGCTGCATCCAAGCCTTACATCACCAAGCGCAATGCAAAGCGTTGGATTTAGTGGTGTTAAGCATGTCACCATTGGACTCTAGGGCAGTCCGATGGTAGAGTCTGGGTTTGGCGGTTGCCAGGAGAATGGTACTTGTCTGACTGCATTACGCCAAATGTAAAGTTTGGCGTGGGGGGAATTATGGTGTGGGGTTGTTTTTCAGGAGTTGGACTCAGCCCCTTAGTTCCAGTGAAAGGATCTCTTAATGCTTCAGCATACCAAGACATTTCGGACAATTTCATCCTCCCAACTTTGTGGGAACAGTTTGGGAATGGCTCCTTCCTGTTCCAACATGATTACGCACCAGTGCACAAGGCAAGATCCATAAAGCACGGATGAAACAGTTTGGTGTGGAAGAACTTGACTGCACAGTGTCCTGACCTCAACACCTTTGGCACAAACCTTCAGTCTTATATGCCATGTTTTAGCAACAGCAGAGTGCCACAGCTCTAAAACTAACGTTATACTCCATTTTCAAAGCTCTTATTTTAAAATTTTCAAATCAAGCAAAAAGGCGATGAAATAATAGACTTGCATTTATCCAGTGTACACAAACACAGTGAACTATATTGCCTTTAAATTTTGAAAATGCATAAGACTCAAATATGAGTTTGTAACACAGGGTTTTAGGCAGCCATGATTTTTCACAGGGTTGCCCTGAAGGTGCAAGTTTCCCTGAATGTTCTCTTTATTGACTTAAATAAAGTTTGAAAGGGCATGTTTAATTCAAGCCATCACTCAAGAGTATCGGGTGGGCGACTTGTATAAGAGTATATTGTCTATGTGAGAATGAATCAAGGCATTGCATGAGCCTTCTTAGGTTTCATATAAAGAGAGACAAAGGAGAAAATAAAACCCCAGTTCAAAACTTCACCTCAAATCATCCTTCTGATAATCTGTCTGACCTTAGAATACCTGCAGTATAACTTTCATTAGATTCCTGACTCACAGATCATGAAAACAAATCTCATTACCTGCAGATTATCATTGCTGACTAACACTGACCAGAAAAGCTCCCATTTCAAATAAGAGTCTGCAGTTCATCCTTGGCACCGCTTTGTCATGAAATGTGGCTTTGGCATGTAGTTTGACACTTTGCCTTTGATCATGAGGTGAGTCACGAGTTACAATCACTGGTATAAGTCAGCCTTTGCATGGAGATCAGATAACCAGGATGTGGTGCAACTAATGAGGCCTGTCGCTGCCTTCACAATGCTGCATTGTGAAGTTTCTTTCAGGCACCCGTGTGCTGTTGCACTACTCAGAGATCAAGATTCAGATATTCACCACTAAGTCTTCTCTGACATGACAAGCACACAATCGTATCTAATGATGAGTAGTGTGAGCTGGTATTTTCACAGAGCTAGCCGGAGTGTGCTTCAAAGGTTAGGAGTCAAAACTGGGGTGCGGTTGATGGTGAATGATAAAGACAGCATGTGAATCTCTGGACAGGATATCAATACCTAATTATGGAATTCTAAATCTGTAATCAATCAGCACACAAATGTGGTGTGAAGTGTGCTGTTGTTTTGATAATTATGTTTGCTACTCTTAGTTTATTAATTATAGCATCATGAAAAATTATGAAGCCCTGTGATATATTGGCGACCCGTCCAGGATGTACCCCACCTGTCACCCTATGGCAGCTGGGATATGATCCAGCTCCCTAAATATCTTTGAATTTCTAAGCAGGAGAAAATGGATGGATGAATGGAAAATTATGTTTCTGTTCAAATAATTAAGGATAATTTGAATGCATGCAGAATAATTTCTACCATGAATGGATGAGTGGGATTAGAGTTATTATCTGTTGCTCCCGTACATCTCCATTGTCCAACGCAGTCAATGTAAATCTTGCTTTGTAGTGCAGATATGGTAACAAAGAAATACAGTACAGTGAAATTAAGTGCAACTCAGGAGCATTAAATTGTTGATAATGATATAAAGCAAAAGTTTGGAATACCATTCCAGCAAAAGTCTTATTTGCTATTATATCTATTTTTAAGCCTAGATGTATTTTGGTCATCTCCACCTTGTTCTTTGAAACCAGATCTGCTCATTAACTGGAGACTTATCACAAAGGTAGGCCTGGCCTAAAGCAGAGGCAAGCTAAATACCATACCATACCATACCATGCCATACCATACCATACCATACCATACCATACCATACCATACCATACCATACCATACCATACCATACCATACCATCATTATTTATAAAGCACTTTAAAGCAGCCACAACTGACACAAAGTGCTGTACAGTAAAACACAGGTAAATAACAATTAAATAACTCTTTCAAAACAAAAGCATACAGTTTAAAACTAGACCCCACTGGAGTTGAAAGCCAAGGAAAAAAGATGGATTTTAAGATGAACTTTAGACAATAAGGTGCTATACATAATACACCCTTTAATGGACCTTGTTCTATAACAATAAAAAAAAAAACTAGTGAAATCATTAATAAAAAAAATAAGCATAAATAGTAACAGACCTTTATGCAGCCTTACTTCTTTTTACAAGTGACCAAAAGAGTCCCCAGTGTAGGGCACTTCTTTACTAGCTTCACGTTTAAGACCCTGCAGCTACATCCATCTTTTTATATACAGCCTGTGGCTTCTCAGGACATCGCTCATAATTTACATTAGTATTTCTTCCACCTCAGAACAATTTTCAGACTAAAATCTTTTCTAAATCTTTTCCATGACATCTAGAAAAAGTTATTCAAACCTTTGCTACAGCTAAATTGGACTACTGTAAAGTCCAAATGCTGCAACCAGGTTGCTGTCTGGGTAGTTTGTTGTGGTGTTATTTATACAGGTAGTGTGAATATGGTTAGAGAGAGTCTGGGAACCCCTCTCTTTTTTTGTGTGTGCTATATAAATAAAATGTAATTATTTGACTGTATTCAGTTTAAATTGCATGTTTCTAATAAATATAATTTGACTGTGGATGCCAGAGAGAAACAGACATGTCAAACCTACCAAAGCTGCGGGTTTGTAGCTTAATATATTAATACTTTAATGTCTATTAGAATCATTCACTGATTAGCTGCTTTGAAAATATCACATGGTGTAAATCTTTCTCATTTAAATCTCAAAGAATCAATCAAAAGTGCCCCATAACCTGACATTATGACTTGTTGATCCACAGCTTGATGGCTATTTTCCCAACAGATGGCAGCTTGACGGGCTTTCAACTAGCCAACAAACCAGCCTCCTACCAGCAGCCCAGAAAACCAACCAACAAGCCAGCCATTAAAACCCTCCAGACAACTTGCTTTTAAGTTAACCTAGTCATTCATACAGCCAACAGGCCCCCACCCCGCCAGTCCCTCATAGCTCTAATCCACCTTGCTCGGCCATGGCCTAGCAGTGCTCATTTCGAGTGCCCCGCAATCTGTGGTCACAACAAGCTTAGCTGCGTGCTAATCCGCCTTGTTCCATCCAGCAAATCATTATCCTCTCACTGATACTGTCTACATCCGTCCCTGCTCTTAATGGCACACATCCTAATGTGTTTTTCATGCATCTTTCTGCCAAAATAGTGTTGCTCCAGCTACAATGACTCAGACAAAAAAAAGAAAAAAACAGACACAAAAACAGACATATGAACAAGCAGAGAGGATAATTACCTGTCAAGTCAAAAAAGACACAGTGGATTTAAAGTCAAAATAGACAGGGAAGCAGACAGACACACAGATTTCTGCTCTCACACACACACATTAACACAATAAATAATGTGTCCCTTGTGAATTTATATTGCTCTCTATGAGCCATTAATGGGGGTCAGTAGGTCCCTAAATGCCCATTCCCATGTTGGCTGGTTTGTCATTAATGTATCATGGTCAGTGTCATAATGGAGACTGCTTTACAATTGTGTTCGTGCGCTTGTTATAGTCTGGAATCACACTTACGAGGACGCTTGGGTCATGTCATCCGTAATTTTTCTGACAATTTGGGATTTTGAGAAATACAGTTTACATTCCAAAGTTAACATCCATCCATCCATCCATCCATCCATCCATCCATCCATCCATCCATCCATCCATCCATCACTTTTCCAATTCAGGATCGCCGGGGGGTTGGAACATACTTAGTTTTTTAAAACTGTTTAAATCTACAGCACAGCTGAACTGAAATCAGGCAGCCTTGCTGAAACAAGCCGTACACCAGTAAAACTTTGAGCCACCGTCCTGGGGCTATTGGGTTGGACACTGAATTATGATTAACATTAATTATTAACGTTAATTTTTAACATCTAAACCATCAGAATGTCTGTTTTCTGTGGAAGGAAACAATCCATCAAAGCACAGAACAAACCTCGGTTGTGGGAATGCTGATATGCTTGCTATCTTCATTGCAGCCACCACATGCTCCTTTAAAGGCACCCACACACTCTCACTAATTCATTAGCACACTCTAACACACACACACACACACACACACACACACACACATGCACACGATCACACAAAAATCTACCTCATGCAGGAGATAGAATACTGTCAGAACTCTGATGTAAGTAAGCCTTCCAAGAAGACAGATTAAAGGCTATTTTATTTTCAGTTTGATTTTAATTATATAGCACCAATCACAACAACCGTCACCTCAACATGCTTTATACTGTAAGGTAAAGACACCACAATTTCATGCCTTAGTTTAGGCTGCATGTGTACCTTATTGTATGTGACAGTACTGTACATACGATCATTTATTTTTGCATTTAAGAAAATGTTTTCTTTAAAAAATAGGATTTTAAAATGGTGAAAGGGTTTAGATTTTTGACAGTTGTATAGAAAATCGGGTAAAGAATCTTGTTTAAAAATAAAAAATCTCTGCATACGTTGGGAAATATACTCATGGATCTAATTCAAGGTCATACCAGCTCTGTCCGTCTCTTTCTTTCCAGTATTTGGGGAAGTTTACCTTATAGCAACACCAGTTGTAAACTTTTGATAGCGTTATTTTACACGCACATTGCTTTATTTTCATCATAAAGCCGTAACTTGTTAAAAGTGAAAACACAAACGTATCAAACATATTTGGATAATGTCAGAGTTAAATAGCTAGGACACTCTACACTGCAGCCTCAACAGTTCTCGTTAAAAAAGTGAGCTCGAAACACCGAAAACTAATCTGGAGGCAAATAGTTCAAAGCAGCAGTGCCAGCTTAATTAGCTAGCAAGCCACAGCTGTTAAAACCTGCCAACACCAGTTAGCCAAAAAAAAAAAAAAAAAAAGCCAGAATGAGAGGATGCTTTTGTTTATCTGTTTAACATAATTTCTTCACTCTGTCAGAATATGTAAATGAGGGTGCTTTCAGTAATTCTAAAACCTTGACAGACTCTGTTTTCCGTATCTGTGCACATATTTGTGTGTGTCCAGTAATTCTGTCTTTATGAATGAATTAATTTATGTCTATAACATGGGACTCCTAGAAACAAACAAACAAACAAAACAACAACAAAAAACAAAGGATGTGCCCTGTTTTTGCTGCAGTGTTATAAACAGTCCCACAGGCTCCTCTCACAACAAATAAAATATTAATAAAATACTGAGTTCACTTTTGCTGGCGTTACTTTTTTCTCTGCACTTTCATTAAGTTCTTTGATGATAGATAATGGCAAAAAATACTTTTATCAATTAGATAGTGGCTGGAATAATTATAAAAAAGTCAAGTGGTGATAAAGACCACAGCAGTAATCCACACTAAGTGGAGGATCTCTGTAGTTTAATCACTAGCGGCAGTATCTCACAGGGCACCTTGTGTCTTGTGCACTAAACAGCATCTACACTATTTCATATTAAGCTGAAATAAGCCCTGCAGTAATCTGGATGTTGTCCAAAATCCGGTGCAGAGTAGACATTATTGCCTTATGGAATACATAAAAGTACACTAGAGACATTTTATCCTTGTAGGATGCACATTAACAGCACTAAATGTACCTTTAAGGCATTTAGGTGGCCTTGTTGTGAACTGGGGAAACCTGTAAAGGTGTAAACAATGAAACAGCCCTCCAAGCTGCTTATGCAATTGAGTCATGAAGACTTGCAGCCACAAAAAGCAGAGTTAACTGTGAAAAAAAAAATAAAAAAGCATTAAAATAGATGGAAGAAAATAGATTGTGACATTATTCAGGTGCAAAACTGCGATGATAGGATTCACTATATTAAACTGCAATATAGCGAATCACATGTATGATAGCCACTTTCATATTTTGTCCACATTCATACAATATTAATTTCTAGCATTCTAAGCCTGCACCTGGTCCATTTACTTTAACCAGGAATCCATTAAAATTTCCTTTAAAGGGTGTTATGATATGATGGTTCAGCGAGAAAGCAGAAAGATGCAGTATAGCATGCTGAACACTGTCATGGTGATAACAGCCTATTCTTGTATGATTTTCGGTGCACTGAATCATGCATCATTCAGCTCAAACTTCTCAGAACCCGAAAAGAATCCAGCCGAAGAGTCTCAGCAAGGATTTGCAGGAACCAGGGCGAGAGCAACTGTCTCTCACACTTTGAAAAAAGCCTTAGGCTGTAAAGAAGCAGCAAGAGAAGTATACCTCTGAGACTTTTGATGGCAAAGTGAGCAGGGGAAAGAGCCAAGCCTTGCTCTGCTCTTATAAGCCCTGGACTGCATACACTGACGTACAAGCAGGGGAGAAATTGGCAGTGGGAATAAGGGCAACACAGTGTAAATTTGGAGCACAAAAGGCTTAAGGGGACACTGTGCATTCATCCCTGTGGCCCTGCACACACACACATACAGTACAGTATGCATGGGTCTTCAGAGGTGGCTGTGGAGAATGGCTGGTGAGGAGATCAAAACAAAGCCCATGGGTGATGTTGGAGGGGAGCTCAGGGACTTGGGATGGAAGTCTGCTCCTCATCCTCTGGTCTTATCCAAACTGGGATGTGCACACACTCAGACATATATTCACTAAGAGCATAATGACCATAAGAAAAAGGGAGATAACCCAAAAAGACACACCACCAGGAGAGAAAGCTGAAGCTCACATGCATTCATGCACACGCACACTGACAGCACAAGGCTTTAACTGGCTGATATTGCCAGGAGTTCTGAGGATAATCCTATGAAACTGTGTTTATGGGGAGAAACTGTGTTTCAGTGGCCAGGAGAAAACACCCTCCAAATGTTGAGAGAAGATGCCAATCAACTTCATACCACAGTCATAATCTGTGACCTGATTTCTCAATGTTGTCAGCCTCTTTGAGGGGTGAAAATAACAGCAACACAGCTCCATCCAATTATTTTTGTTCCAGGGCATTTCAACATTTTCGGCAAACACGTCTGGTACTTTCATAGTCACAGCTCAGAGCTATGGTTGCAGAAGACTGTGTATAAAAGACAGTATATATATATATATGTGTAGTGTATGAGTGTGGAACAAATATTTAGTGTGATAAAGGCTGCCACCAACAGAGTAGGTGCACTCAGCAGCAGGAAAATGTGGCAAAAAATTTAGAGAGCCCAAAAGACAATTTATAGGAGTACAGCTCCTATAAATTGTGTCACTCTGTGAGGAGCCAAGAGCCACAACTGGGGTGACAAAGATGGAAATGGGAATTGCCATTTGATTTATGAAGTCACATGTGCTGTTAATTTTGCACAGGATAGACTCATCAGTGTGTTTGCACATAAACAACCCCCCTCCCAAAGCTGTAAACTGGTGCACAGGGACTGTTTTCTGTGCTGTTGGCTTCTTGAATAACAGTGAATATGAAACTGATTTTTGTGGGAATGCCAGCTTTAACAAAATTAAAACTATCAGCTTGAAGTCAGGACTCTGTTTTGCAAATCTCAGTGAGATAACACAAAAGAAGATTTGTATTTGGGTTCAGACCTAAAGCTGATTTCACACAACTCCAGACAATGTTGGGAGAATCTGTCCTTCCTCTCACACACCACAGGAGATAGTCCACTTCAGACGAGTTCTCACCAGTGGAAATTTCACTGGTTTTAAGCAAAGGCGATGCCTGAATAGAACATGCAGGAGGCAGGACACTGGCTTGCTGTGAATTCATCGGGCAATTAGTTGTGCAATTCTTACAAGTGCTTTATCAGACATCAGACAGACTTTGTTCTAGGGAGCTGGCAGGGAGAAGGGCGCAAATGTCCAAATCACCTCCATTGGGTAATGTCTAGAAAAGTTTAAAGCTGCAGTGCACGTGAGATAAAGGATTAGGATATATTTCTTGGACTTCGTTCTGTTGATCCATTAAATAGCTTGACTTCATCAGCATCAGAGGAAAAAAAAAATTGATAATTTAAGCAAAAATTCATAATTTATGGGAGAAGAGCTTTTCTTAATGGTGTCATCATGGGAGGAGCTAAGAGCCACAAGTGGGGTGACAAAACCGTCAGTATTGCAAATATTCTGATGTCATTATTATTTGTATGTTCTTCAGATGTTGGAACAACATCTGAAACCTCTTTCCTCCATGCCTTTTGGTATCAGATCCAATCCAACATTTACTCTCACTTCACGCAGTAATTGGTCGGGTGTGCAGAGATTAGAAAATAACCAGGGTTTCTGTAATTTTTCACAGTTACCTCATGCAGCTATGTATATTCCTGCAATAAAACTGTCCAAAAGTGTTTACCATTTCACTGATTATCATCGTTAATTCCACTCACTATTACAGTAGAGTTTAGTTTTCTTTTGCTAACTTGTTAACCCCCTGGAATGTGGTTATTCTAAACAGGTTGAAACTCACTGGCTTCAGATCTGAGTAATACGCTACTTTTTTTTTTAATTGATCATCTAATATATTTTTTAAATATTTTAAATTCACTGTCACAAACCAATTTCCTCTCTAATCACTGCTTAAATACAAATTAGACCTTGTAACCACTATTTACTGCTGACATTAATGGAGCTCCTGGTTGATTTGCAAAGGGAGCCTTAATTACTGTGATTAGTGACACCTGTGGTTACCATATATTGCCACAGATTTGTGTCAAAATGGCCACTTTGAAAATGTTATTTCATAAACCTATGTAAAATTGTCATCATATAGTTTAAGGCAAACAAGTGAAAATGGGCAGAAATGAGCAGAGAAGCTGTTTCATCATTCAGACCAATAAGCAATAAAACAAGCGCAGCTTAAATGACCTGAATCAGTTTCTTTTGGTTAGGACTTTTATTACAGCCCTTGCCCCAAAAACCTGTTTCATGTCTTTGCAGCCATCAAAAATGTGAGAGGAAGAGGTCATAAGAGTAGTTTGCTCAAAGTCTCTCCTCCTTCCCTTCCTCTCAGCCATCTGCAACAGGGGACAGGAGTGAAAACATGCATGTGTCAAAGCTGTTAATTTGTTAATTTGCTGACAGGTTTTCATCCATCTACACTGAAGGGGTTGTGATCTGGTCTTTCCCATCTCTGTGAAAATGCACAATAACATCTTGTTTTAGTTAAATTCAATCTTTAAATTCTTTGTCTGGGTTTATTTTATATAATCTTTCACCGTGTATTTGTTTTGCACAGGCCTTACCCTGGTTTTGCTCTCACTGTTGCTTCACAGCATTTCTAAGATAACATCAACATTGAAAATTGATGAGCTTGTCATCGGTGATTAAGATTCAAAGGGATTCATGACTGTTTACTTTTTACTCCCCTCTCTAAGTGCCGGTCATTCAGCTGAGGAGAGAATAAGTGTTTTAAAAGGATGAAAAAGGGGGTTTGTTCATAATATTGAACATGAACATTTAGGGACAGATTCTTCTTTTTAAATGGACAAATTAGTTTTTCCAAGGTACAAATAGTTGTGTACAGATAAAAGAATATATCTGTATATCAGTAAATTTTTAGTAAATCTGCACCCAGCTTGAAATTTGTTGTATTAATGTCAATAACAAAACCAAGTCAGTATTGCCAAGCTAGTGGCCTCTGTGGGGCTGCACTTTGGCGCAGTGTAGTATGTTGAGTGAGGACCAAATGCTGGACTAAATAACCAACAAGCACAACAAACCCCGCCCCCTGCAGACGTTTTAGCTGATCGGAACATCGTTCATCACAGAAACATGACTGAATCACCAAGATAATACATAGGTCCTTTTGTACATGCCCATAATTTTCCAAGATTTAAAAAGCTGAACTAAAATAACTTTAATTTTATGGTCATTTTAGATTTTTTGTGAAAGCTTTATCTCATCTAATGAGAAAATACGCAGGGTGGGGTCGGGACTGATGGAGAGTCAGAAGTTGTGTCCGGATCACATCCCGATCAAATGTTACATGTCCATGGACAACAGTGATGTGCTTCTTACTGCGACAAATGATGGATGATGTGCCTTTTTTCAGCTGAGATATGGCCAAAAATATTAATTTAATGGAGTTTCCCACATTAATTAAATTTAAGTACCCCACAAATCGGCTCACGATGGCATTCAGTTATGCACTAGTTCTTGGCCCACCACAGCTGCATACTGAATATCAGATGAATCCGATTTTTTTTCATTTTACCCTATGATAAAGATAGGGATTTCTTTCAGTTTTTCTGGAATTTTTTTTAACCTAGACCTTTACCCAATTATGACAAAAATTTTATCAGGTAATCTACGGATCACTGGCCATCTTTCATGCAAATTTGTTATGAATCAGAGTGATAGTTTTGCTGTAATATTGTTAACAAGCATACCAATTCCCACTCTGGAGTGCGGTAAAGATGAGCCTTTTAAATGTAGCTCACCTGTGCTTATTGTCTCAGGTAAGGGCCCAGGGTTCTTTAAACCAAACAACCTTCATTAAACAAGAGGACTTCAAATAATATTTAGTATCCTGAGTCTTGTCATTCACTTCAGATGAGCTGTAGTAACATTTGAATACCAGCACTTAAAACCATCAAATTTGGGCACTGTTAAACAAAATTAGCAGACTCACAAATGCTCAGAGTAACACCAAATACTCTTTATTTAGTACCCAAGGAAATCACAGGGGAGTGGTGTGGCCCAAAACTGGTTGGTCAAAATAAAATATGGTACCTTCAGAATCCACTTGCAGATTTTGCAGTGTATTCTTTGAAGAGCATTCTGATGGAAGACATCTGCTGATATAGAAACTGCACCTCTAGCTCTGTCGCCGTCTCTCAGTCAGTGAAGGAATGCAGAATGATCGGCAGGCATCCCAAGACTGCGCAGTCATGGTAACAAATGAACTCTAGGTTGACTTGGCAGCTCTGTAGCACCAGCTGATGAATCTTCTCAGTCTTCCACATTGATAAGAGTGAACTAAAGTCTATAATGTCAGCCGAGATCACTAAATAGTGGCAATGAGTCCATTAACTATACTAATGAATGCTAAACATGCACTCAGTAAGCTAATGAGCTGACACACACACGCATCTAATGCTGAGTTGAAGTTGATACAAATGGGAGAAACTTCACGGTGGATTTCGAGGAGCTTCTCACAGGCAGTAGTCGAGCAGATAGTCCAGTACACAGGTACACACTTGCACAAAACTTCTTGCACGTTCTGCAGCGACTTCTCTCAGTCAAGCTACCGATCACATCACACTTCCTCCATCTATCTTTAGCCAAGAAACTTAAAGGATTCAGAGAGTTTTTAGAGGAGTGGGACAAATCCCCTATTGTGTGCCAATAAAGGTTTCTCCACCAAGTACCAAGTCATGTTTTGCTTCGGGATCAAATACTTTCACTTAATGACATGCAACTCAATTTATAACTTTTATGTAATTTGGGTTTGGGTTTTTGTTTTTTTGGAGGAAGCGGGTTAGTTGATATTCTGTCTCTCTCCATTAAAATTAAACCACAATCAAAAGACTGTTCATTTCTTTGTAAGTGAGCCAACTTACAAATTCAGGAGGGGCTCCACTAATTATTTCCACCACTGTATAACCAACTTAGGCTTTGCGCACTGGAGAGGCCACTCCAGCTTCACTATGCGGCGTCAACACAACATGGGAAGCAGCAGGCCACCTGCGATGAGTGTAGTGGAGACTGATGGGTGTGCCATTAGTTCAAGTACTCAATCAAATATCAAACTCTAGATAAAACATGAGGATTGAAGTGATAATAGCTCCTATGGAAACATTGGAAAGTGATTCTTGCAGATCAGTCAGCCTCATGATGGCAATGAAAGATGAAAAGCGGGTCACCAAAGTCAAAATATTTCATCATACTGACATCATAAACATATGAGCCAAACTTTGTAATGCTGTCTACTGTAGGTGAACAATTGACTCCAGATGCTGCTAGATAAAAGAAGGTATTCTGGGGACATTGTTGCTGCAAATCTCTGGTGGATTACAGATCGCCATATGCCATTGTGCAACCATGATTTGGAAGAGGTTAATTAACAACTTATAGACTATGTTGAAATGCAGTCCACAAGTAATGACATGGATCCACATTTGGAAGAACCTCCTTTCAAAGACTGCAGCCATTCATTCTATTCATCTTACACAGTGGTCATTCGTCCAAGATATGTTCTGCTGATAGCTGCTGTTGGATGGGATTGCCTGGGCTTGTCAGTCACAAGAGTAAAAAGAAACATGTTTCGTGAGTGTCATTACTCCGCTCTTTCAGCAACCATACCCTAAAAACAAGAGCGTCCAACTGAGATCACAGAGGAATCTGTAAGCAGACTTAGAACAAACAGTCACCCCAGTGGGTCAGAACATCTTGTTAAGAAAAAATAGTTTCATGACTTGAGTTATTCTGTGGTTTCAGCAAAGATCAAGAGTGCCTTAATAGCATTTCAGTGGCCTCACATATTTGAAAAGAAAACTGACTGAACTCGTGACACCTGACAACTGTTGTCTTGCCTGGTTTGTCTGACTCAGACATCCACATTAAGCTTTATAAGACTGAAAAGTGAAAGGCTTGTTGCGATACACATCTCTCTCCGTCTCTATCTCACTAAAGCTTTCACTTTTCTATCCACGTTACAGCTTGAAAAGAACAGCCTTGATGTTGAGGCACAATCTAAATATCTTTGGCAGAGAAATATTTTTCTGAAGTCATTCAATTTGCTTGTAATACAGTCCAAAATAAAAATGTGTCATCCCAGCAATATCATCTCTGGCTTATTTGAAGAATTGATCAATATCATGCTGAAGGATGAATTACTTTAAGTTGATATTAGCGCAAATGTCCCCAGTAGATCATATTTGGATGGAATTAGAGGTACAGCAGCCTTTATGACCATTTTGTGAACTGCTCTGAAACCATGTTAGGAAGAGATAAGGAGTTTGGTGGCTTTGAGTATTGAAACAGCCGCATGAGTGAGAAAAATATTACAGTACGTGGGAAGGATGCTTGTGTGCTTGTGTAACATCTTTGGCTCTGACACAGTCGAGAGGAGTCAGCCTCGGACTGAGGACTGGGTTATGCTGAAACACGCCCACAAGACTGCAATTACTTTAGTGTACAGAGAGGAGTGCAAAGGTCATCGGAAGTTATTTTCTCCGAGGTATGATGTAAAAGACAGATGAATTCAAGTACCGAAGCAGGCGATGCACAAAGATATTGCAGGGATTTATTTGTAAATGTGCAAATTTGTCGCTCTGAAATGCAGGTGAGAATCATGCGTTTGAAAGCAAGATGAATGTCTCCACATAAAGATTTATGGATAATTTTAAACGATTATAAACCTAATTTTATCATTGCATATCTTTGTAAGCACGCATGTGCAAACGGAATGCTTTTTGTGCCATAAAGAGACTCTCCATTTTCCGAGCTGGGTTCCTAGGATAGATATACAAAAACTGTTTTCTTAAAATACAGGCCTGCGTAAGCAGTTCCCCTCTGCCAGATGATCCACCTCCCATATCTTCACACATTACAGCCTCTCGGTGGTATCAGCTCAGCATGTGCGAATGCAGATGTAGCTGTGTGTAGTGGTGGCAGTCATCCCAAACTGCAGTTCTGATATGAGAAAAGGGATATTTTACAAACCACAGATGTGGCCACTTAAAGCAGTCGCTCTGCTCCTGGGAGGAAGGCTTTTTTCAATAAGTAAAATCCAACAGAAGTACTGCAGCACTGAGAAATGTGAGAAGAAGCAGGCTAAGCAATTTAAAGCAGGTGCGTGGAAAACATTTAAAAACAAACTTTCCATCATATGATATATATTTTATATATATATTTTTTCCATTTTACTCTACTTCTAGTGATGCAGTCCCAAGTATTTCGCATGCAAAGGACCAACAAATGGATATTTAAATTGAAAGAGATATGGAACAGATGTGTATTTTATGTTCCAGCTATTGATTCATTTCAAAGCCATCACCAGAACAGAGAGACCACAGATATCAGATATATTCCATCTAATCCACTCGCTGCACGAGTGCTCTTGAATGCTACAACAAGTTTGTCTTTGCTGTATTCATTCCCTCTTGCCGCGCTGGCCATCAAGGGTCCCTTCCTAATTCAGATTTTCAGATATGTTCCCAAATCAGTTTCAGTCTAATATATACAGAATAAAGCCCCCACAATTCTTGAGTGTAAAGATACATAGCAAAGTTTATATGGGTCATCAGGAGCTCAGCATTTCCATTCTTCAACTACAGCGACAGGAGAAATAGTGAGAAATGCCTTCAGAAAGAGTGAAACCTTGTTTTACGAGCACGCACACAGATAAAGCCTCATATGAACACCTGACTTGTGGAGGTTTTTATGTGTGTCCTTCAAATCTTGTTTTGAAAGCACTTCAGGAATTATTCTTTAATGGTAAGCATGAAGCTAAGGAGCCAGCTGGCACACCCACTGTTTGTTAGCTGTTATTTGACTGTGATGCTTTCACATCTGCACTCTCTGGCAGTGATGTCACTGAGTATTGTTTGTTGGTTTGGGGTTTCTTCTTCACAGCTTGAAGAATTTTTCTGTCATCAGCTGCTGTTGTTTTATGTGGGCGATCTGCCCTGCGTTTATTTTGAAGTCAACCAGCTGTGTCTTTTTTCTTCCGAACGCTTCACGTCGCACTCCTTGATATTTGTTTTCTTTGCTATGGTTCTTTCCTCTTTTTCTTAGCGAGCAGTTTTTCCTTTCATCTCCCCAGTCTTCATTTTAATGTAAGCCTTTTGCCTCCAATCACAACAGATGAGAAGACGACTGAAGTGAAGGCTGGACACCAACTGGCCTTTTATATACGGAGGAATGGTAACTTGGCTAACGGCACATCAGTCACTCGATAAATTACCTTTGCACACCTGAAAGCCGGGGCAATCAGCACAGCACAGCCATTTCTGTGGGATGGTAAAATGCATGCAAATTATCACATGAATATACAGAATCCCTCTTTTTGGTTAATCATTTTCATTTATCGTAGTTTATCACCATCATTTTCTCTGCTGTTAAAACACTTTTGAAAGTTGGTGCTTCTGTGCCACCAACAGACTAAGGTAAGTGTCATGGTGTCATGTCTTTGGTTGGCTGTTGACTGGCTGTGTGTAGTGGGTGTGTAATGTCTGTCACTGTCAAAGCTGTGTACAATCCATCAGCTCACAGCTGTGACCGCCTGTTGGTTGGTCAAGGTCACTTCTCTACTACAAACACGCACGCACAGACTGCCCTATATGCTTGTGATATATATTGAGCATGTCTGTGTTATAGCTGACAAGTTACAAGCGGGACACCCTGTTGGAAAGCTGATATTTGCATCATAACATTAAATTTCATGCCTTATAATGTGGTTAATGTTTTATTTATTGTCCCTCCTTCCAATGTGTACTTTCATTGTCTTTCTTATGTTAATCAAGCATTTTGTTTTGCAGGTTTGGAGCATGTTTCATTTATTATCCTTTTCCGAATGTGTCCTCAGTATGTGATCAGACTGTGGCTGTCCATCAGCCAATCAGAGCCCACAGTCCCACCTCTTGAAATGGTTGAGCTCAGTCTGAAGATTACCACAGTCTGAACAAATTGATTCCTTGTCATAATGTCTGTCCAATTAATTTACCTTTTGCAGCTGAGGCTTTGTGCAGAGCTGACTAATTGCTGCTGCCTCAGTCAAAGTCATCACAAACACAGAACCAGAGGAGAATGGGCCAGCTGCACAGTCTGTTCAAGGAGTGACGCAGTTAATGAAATATAAAATAAAAACCAAGAAGTCCACAGTATGGCGGAGCCACTATCTCTTTATTGAAGCTACAACCACCAATTTAGCCTGTGTGAAAGTGATGTTTTGCTATTTCAGTTTAAAACATTTAAATGTCAAAAATGTGAAGCCAAAGAGTAATGGGATAAATTGAAAGCAAACTGTTGTAATCTTTACAAGGGAAAAGTGATTTCATTGAGTCTGAAAATTCAAAATTGTCTGTTTTACAAGAGAAACTAACAGATGGAAGCCAGTAATAATAATATTAGTTCTCAGCTTTCAGCAAAGCTCTGCCTAATATGGCATGTTCAAAATCAAACAATGCTATCTACCACCATGTACACACGGCTCCTCCTTTATCACCACCCATGCTGACGTTGTTCGGCCCTTGAGGGTGGTGGTGGGGTGGTGTGGGGGTGCATCTTTATATTTAATTCAGACCATACAATTCAGTGTTGGTAATAATTGCACGGATTACCTGAAGCCATAATCACATGATGCCTGACGATGAGAAGGTAAAACACAAGCCATCTGGTCTGCCTGGGTGTGGCTGAGCCAACGATCAGCTGGCAACTACACACACACACACACACACACACACTCACTGTATGTATACAGGCCAGCAGGCAACACACGCAGGCAGTGCAGTAACAGTCACGTGTAGAAAAATCTCCACTTATTCCAGTTATGAATTATGTCTTGATTTCAGCTATGTGCACTATAAAACATCTCCAAAACCAATGAAGAAAGCATGTATTCTTTGTTCCTTCTTAAATGTTTCATATTCAACACAATGTATCCAAGACTTGCCTTTACTGTAAAATGTAAGAAGTGGGTCATTTTATGCTATTCCAACAAAACGTGTTTCATCAGCACATGTTGAAATTGTATCTATGTTTTTTTTCCCCTCTCTTTTCAGGCTTGTCTCATTATTTATTTTACCACAGCAAGAAAGAAACTCTGAAAGAGATTTTTTCCTCCATTGAGAGATCTTGAATTGTGACAAAAGTACCTTTGATAATCCTTTATGTGGATTATCAAAGATTTTAGCCTGCAATTATTGGAAGTAATTGTCACTTATGTCCCAAACTGTTCAAACTCTAAAATACATCAAAACAAGCAAACACATATTAAAAACACAGACATGCTGTAATATATTTATTTCATCTATAAAGCATGTGCAGCCTGTCTCTGGTCTTCCATTACTTTTTATCCCCTCCACCCTCTATGGTATTTTTATCATCTGTTTCTTCCTTTCTCCACACCCTCCCCCCCCCATCATTATTGCATCATCTTTCTTGCTCCACCCTAATACCACATCCCTACAACTCTCTCCTCTTCCTCCTCATTCCTATCAGCTCAAGTCGCCAACCTGTCACTTATTCCTCAGAGCAATAGGACACAGCTGCCGGGTATGTGTAACCTCGACACACACGCACACACGTCATTGTCCCCTTCTGCCTCTCTGGGCTATAATCAGTGGTGTCTCAGCTGCAGGTATGACCAGCTCTTCTCTGAGGACTGCAGAGATCAGTTATCCCTCCCGGGGAATCACAGTGTGTGTGTCTGTGTAGGTCTTGAAATTTTCAAACATTTGGGGCACAAATTTAGCGTTTAAACCAGTCGGCCTGTCTAATTAGTGACAAATCTGGTGTCCCCAACTAGTTTTTACTGCAGCTGCATTGAGTGCGAGCTAAAACAATTTGGATTCTCTCGGCCTTCAATTCTAAAAACCTTTTAAAACAATGTGCAGCTGTGTTTGATTTCACTCATCTAGATCTGACTCATGAAACTGTGTGGCATCTAATGAATTCACCATATTTCATAACTCCATGAGCCATACTCAGCCAGATTGATGTTTATTTTGCTTTTTCTACTGTACGCTGAGCTGATAGCGTATTCATATTTCTAAATGAGAAAAATATAAATCACGATTTAAACACGAGCAGTAAATGCTTACAATGAAAAACAGAGCAACGAGTTGAACTTGAAAGTTTGTGATTCAATCATGATTATGATGACTAACAATTAATAATACATTATTTTCAAAAAGGCTACTCACGTAATAAATCTTTCATATTGTAGGTAAGCCAGTGACCCTTTTTATTCCATTCCTTCATTGATTGTGCATTTTATGCAGTGGTTAGGTCAGCGAAATGCTACTAAATGGAGATTTAAAACAACAGGATGTGTATCTGAGAGACAGCTATTGAAAAAGAAATTCAGCATTTATGTGTGTGTGTGTGTACAGTACATGTGCCTACTGTGTGTTTGTCAGCCTGTGCATACTATACGTGCATGAATGTGCATATGTGAGTGCCTGTGTAAGACTCCTGATCCCTGAAGGTCAGCGGTGAGGTGATTATACTTCAGCTACATCCAGGTCTGGAGCACAAATGGCTGAACTTCCACATTGATTTCCTGTCACTCCAGATGGAAATTCTTAATGTGCGTCAGATTGGACTCAACAGCCCCACCTTAACCTCTCTCCCTTGCTCTCTCATACACACACTCACAAACACACATGCCGACTAATCATCCTCAAACTGATGAATCATTTTAAAGTTGGCGGTTAAAAGGTGAAGGATCGGGCTGTGTTTGTGACAGGTTGCTGATGGTTTTTGTGGACGGGTGGAAATGTATTCTCTTGAATCTGGATGAACTGTCAAATGAGGTTATAGAAAAAGGTTTCATCTGGAATTTTAATTCCCAAATTTTGAATGTCTGACATGTTATTGAAATTCAAATGACCACCTCCTCTGTATTTCTCAGTCTTACCACATGAATATGAATGGAGTGATAGCCTCCATCTGATTCTTCCTTAATATGCATGTAGAGCAGAAGACTTGATGAATCGCTAAAATCTGTGTACTGATCTCCATTTGAGATTATTGGACCAAGAAACCAATTGTTCCATAATGAGAGCCATTTACGCTTGCTCCGAATGGGCTTTTAATGTTATTTGGTTTCCATACTGACCTGGCCTTCTTACATGAGAGGTCAAGGGTCATACATTTTGTGAAGGGAGCATCCGTCACACTTGACATTTTGTATTGACCTCTGTAGTGCGCACTCTGTGGAAGCTGTGAGGGCGGGGCAGCTGCTGACAGTTCGTCAGCAAAGGTGCAACGAATGGACGCGCAAATAAACACAAGAGAGGCGTGATGCGTGGACACACGTGCATGCGTGCACACACTGTTTCCAGTTTAATACCACACTCCCCCCATCCCACACATGCTTTAAAAGCTTTTCATTTCAAACAGTGATTGTGGGCTTTAAACATAATTTGTGAATGGGGACGGCCATTACGCGTTGTTCATTGCTGTGCTAACAGCCCTGCTCCCAGTGACATGTCAAGGCTGAGTAAGTGGAGCCACATAAGTGATGAAGTAACGCCTGATCAAATCAGTGCCTAATTTTTATGCAAAAAGCTTTGCTGCAAATGAAAATCATCATTTGGCATCATGCCATGTAATGAATTTCAGCCTGCCATATTTGACCTGCAGCCTGTAATTGTATTCTTTCTTCATTTTTCTGGCTATTTTATACTCTAACTCTCAGGAACTTGGATTTGAAAACCATTTTCTTTAGAACATGGTTGACGCTGTATTTTTCATGAAGCTGCAGGGTACTTTTTACTGGTTTGATTGAGTGAAGTCACCTGTGAGAAGGAGTTTCATGCTGACTGCAGGACACATCTGTGATGTATGCAGGTGCACCTGAGGACGCCGTTTGCAAACTGCAAGGCATACGAAAAAATTATACCAGGATTTTGTAAACATGCGTTGAACATGTAAGTGATGAGCTTCATAAATGCATTAGCGGAAATGAACATTTCTTGAAATATCTCTGTACACTGCTGGGTAAATTTGACATTAAAATCAGTTCGGTCCGGCACATCATTAAAATGCTGCTCATATGTTATTGCATCAGCAATGAGAGATGAGAGAAGGATTCGGGCTGTAAAGCAAAATTAGCAGTAAGACTTTACTTCTCCCTCTGTTCAGCACCTAGAAATATTTTTACACAATGTAGTTGCAAGCTCATAAGTGTTTTTTAATGTATTCAATCAGAAACACCTCTTAATGAACCCCCCAAGTGATTGCGGTTGTGTAAACTGATAATTTAAAAACCCTCTTATAATAAACCTCATATAATACAAAGTTATAAGAACTGGCATATTCTAAATAAATATATCCTTGTATCAGCTTACAACTACAGGACAGGAAGAAAGACAGGTCTGTAAAGTGAAGTCATTAAATCAAAAATCATTAAATTATAAATGAGATTTCAAATGTCAGTGAAAAGGCTTGGCTCTCTTTATGATATACATATATATACATATATATATATATATATATATATATATATATATATATATATATACACACACACACACATATATATATATTTTTTTTTTTAAACCATGAGTAGTAAAGTATATATTTATCATAAGGAATAATTATAGATTTTAGTTATGCATCGCCACAATTACAACGAGCTATAATAATATTACAACCCAATATTTTTGAGCAAACCAAATTTAAATGAGTGATAATGTGAACCTTTTAAGTTATAATGCATTTTTCTCTCCTTTTAATTTTAACCACAGTATCTGATTTCCCCACCCACTATTTCATTTAACTGCAAATTTGACCTATTGTGTCTTTATGCTGCAGTGGTAATGGTTTCCAATAAAATGGGTTTAGTGCTGGGATAAGGTTGATTGGAGCGTTTGTGTCTTTGCATGGAGGGTTAGATGGACATGACCATCGCATTTGTGCAAGCGCTTCCCCCCCAACACACACACACACACTTCCATAATTGATGTGGGAGAAGGGGCTCCCTAAGGGTCATCTCCTCTCTCTTCATCCCTCCCAATTTCCCCAGCTGTTCTTGGCTGTCTCCCGCTCACTTTCTCCTCTCCTTCTTCCTCGTCTTTACATTTTCAACCCTTCATCCCCTGCCTTTCATCTTGTCCATCCATTTACATGCCTACTGGCTCTCAGCCATTTAATGCACTGACAGAGCTAGGGGTTAGCCGTTTGAATCCAGAAAACCACTCATTGCAACATGCCTTTCTTTTTCACCTCCTCGCTGCTCGCTCTTCTCCCTTAGTGTCTCTGCAGCTACTGCATATGTGTATCTCCAAATAAATTCGCCCACCCCCACATTTATCAACTCACACAAAACCCTCAGTTTGCAATTTACTTGTGTATAGACACTCACACACATAAGCATCTTGCATTCGCTCACTTTCTCTTGATGTCTCTCCAGATGTTAAGAGACTTCCCGGCCAGTGGCGATAGTAAGGAGAAGGGAGGTGCAACGAAACACACAAAAGCACACCCACTGGATAGAAATACACATGGTATGTTAGGGACCACCAGCACCTCTTAATGGAAAGACACACGTTTACACATACAGACTAAGACATTAGTTTAAATCTTGCTGAAACTTTTTGCTCATATATAATTTAGGCAGTATATCTCACCACATGCAGGAAATTTGCAAATGGTGCATCTCAATTTATCAAACGTGACAGTCATACTTTCTCCTGCAGTAATTGCGGCACAATGTGAGTTTATGTTGCATTAAATTCCTTTTTATTGGATTTATTATCATGGTTACTGAAATGGAACATGTTTTATTGCCGAACTGAAAAAAATACACACCTCATAAAATCAGCCCGACTGAGTGAGTACATCTTTTACTTTGCAGTGAGTCACATTCAAACTATTTTTTTTATTCTACTATCCTTGTGCAGAATCTCATCAAAAATACCCTGATAAATGCAACATGAATGTATGAATGAGTTTAGGGAAATATGAGAGGCTCAACTTGTTCAATAATTGAAAGTGAACTTAAGTTAATTTAAATGTAATTAGAGGCCCCCTTAATTTTCCAAAGTCCATTTTTTGTCCTCTTCACTTTTATACTTGCAGGTTGATTTTGTCAGTCTAAATTAATAAACTCTAGAGACACTGTTCTCCTTCCACCCTGCTGACTTCACTTGATTAAATGCTGATACCAACAAGTTGCCTTCCATTACTACAGCATGCTAGAAGAAAACAAAACCAGACACAAGGAACAGCTGATCTTATTCCTTAAAGCTGTTGGGCCAGTATTATCAACCTGAAAGGAATACCTGCAGAGACTGTTCAAAGCTGGAAATGGGTTTTATTGTGAGCTATATGTAGGATGAGAACTGTCCCTTTTTTGGAAAGCACAGCCAATTTTGCATAATATGTTATGTGTTTAATTGATTTAAATGTTTCAAAAGTAAAACAAAGCACTCATTCTTCCTCTAAATGATGATGCCTGGGTGGGTTATGGGTCACACCATAGCCTGAGGAGGCTGTCTGGAGACTCTGTCTGGTTAGGGTGCCTCGCAGGCAGCCCCAGAGCCCAGAGAGGGTCCCTGATCCCAGGGGAACATATGACCACCCTCCAATCACCAAACCAGCAGATGGTAGAGAACTGATTGGTATGAACTACCCTCTGAAATGGTCTATAAAAATAAGGGATACAAGTGAAAAAAGCCACACTGAGGGGCAACAATGAATAAAACATAGGGCTATGACTCCTATTTGACTCCTTTCTGTTGACATATTTTCTGTAAAAAAAAAAAAGAAAGAAAGAAAAAGAAAAAAAGACAAGCCCTTCAATACAAGAGTCAGGGGAGATTGGGTGAATTTACATGCAGCAGATATACTGAAGTGATTTTATGTGGCAGGAGAAACTGACTATTATGAGACATCTCTGCTTTAATACTAGACAGCAGGGGAGAGAGGAACAGGAACGATGGGCACATGGAGACGTGAAACAATGTCTTTGAGCTGGGATCAAACCCGCAGTACCCAAGAACCCATGTACACAGAAAACAAAAGGTTTGTTCTGTCAAAAAAAGGGGAAACTGTCACTTTCAGGAGAGCAGGAAGTTTTCAAAAAAGAAAATCAGATGTGAGTTAATGTGATCTGTTTTGTCAATAAAAACAAGCACTTCTGGTAAAGCTTTTTTGCTCTTTATTAACACCACTGGTTCTTAGGCCAAAACCACTGATAGGATATAAGGTCAATCATTTATTTATATACTTCATTTCTTATTTCACCATCATATCAATAATGCAAACCTCTCTTTTTTTTTTGGCGTTAAAAAAATAATAATTCAAAAAGCATGTCATACTAGCAGCAAAGCTCTATGCATCTGTGACATTGAGATGATTGAATGACTTCAGTGATCCCGATGCCTCTCCTCTGGTGCCCAACAGGCCAAAGTTTTTGCTTCATGATGATAATTTAATTTATTGCAGCAACAACAACTTAGTTTCTAATTAACTTAAAAGAATGCCATCTTTGTCATTTCAGTCCTCTGGAGGAAATTAACATCCCAGTCTGAGAAACAATTAACAGGACAAGTCATACTTTTAGAAATGTTCAAGCGATTAAGTCTGCTGCTGGAATATTACTAACACAGTTAATTTGAATGGAATTTAAATATCAACATATCTTTGTTTCAGTGTTAGTTTGCAGCTGAAATAAAAATGGAAATATTATCTTGGTTTTGAGCTACGTCAATAACTGATGTTGAAACCATACTTGAGCATGTACATATTTAAGCATATTAACTTTGCAGGATTACACCCAAAGCTCTTCATCATAAACAGCTGAGAGAAGAGGGTTGAATTTGCAAATGTATACCAGTGCATCACCGTGCGTTCCCGCTGGGTTTCACACATGGCTCCTGCACATGCTGCATATTAGTTGATGGATCGCACGATTACAGCAGTTCACACCGGTTGAATGGGTGGTAATCATGCATGTTGCAAAGTGTTTTTCACCACTGTATTAGTTGCAGGGCCCACATCTGCTAAGCCTGAGAGAACAAATAGCTCCGTCTGAACTATTCGATCAGACACGCACGCTTACAGACACACGCACACACGCACACACACAGTTCTGTTTACGCCTAAGAGACAAGCTCATTTACAACAAATGCGTAACAGCTTTTACCATCTCTCGCGTAGTTCATGATCATCTAAATATTGTGAAGTGTGCGGAGAGGTTCATGGCACGGTAGCTCTAATGGATGGGGTGAAGCTCTGAGAGTCCTTCCTCCTCATATCTGATTAAGACAAACACACTCACAAGTACAGCTTCCCAAACCACCGAAATGGTCCTTTCACATGTGATAAATCAGAAACAACAAATATGCAAAGAAATGGATGATTTGATTATAGCTGACGCCAGTGAGTGTTGCTTTGATAAAATAACAGAGAGGCCAAATCTGCTTGATATAATTTCATTTAACTGGCCATTTATCTTCCTCAGTTTACCACCAGTTACCAAAAAGGTCTCTATCACTCCATTGCAGCTGCCATGCACCTAATTAATTTATTTTTCAGAGGTCAATGAAACCTTCAGCAGGGTAGTCTTTGTGTTTCCCCTTTTTGAGAATCAACTACACCTGCAGGCATATACTGAGATGAAAACTGTTGCACTTGTTTAAACCTGAGACCCCTCTGTGAAGGGGGTTCAGACTGGAGGTTAATGAAGAAGGAGGAAGAATAAACGTGTCAGAAATACACACACACTTCTTTCTTTGTGAGGACACTCTTTGCCACGTTCCCTAACTCATGCTGCATACACAGGAAATGACCAGCAGCAATGTGGCAATGTGATCATGAAATTTAGCAATCACAGGTGAAATAAGCGCTGTCTCTGCCAACCTCCTTTAACCTTTACACAAGCAGCTAAGTGACTGCCAGTGGGAGGGAAGAACGGCTGGCTGTTGACAGTGGGGAATATACACTCACCAGATACTTCATTAGGTACACCTATTCAGCTGCTCAAATATCTAAACAGCCAATCACATGGCAGGAAATCAGCATATTTAGGCATGTGGACATGGCCAGGATGAACTGCTGAAGTTCAAACTGAGCATTGGACTGGGGAAGAAAGGTAATTTAAATTACTCTGAATGGGGCACGGTTGTTATTGCCAGATGGGTTGGTCTGAGTATTTCAGAAACTGCTGATCTACTGGGATTTTCCCCACACAACCATCTCTAGGGTTTTACAGAGAATTGTATGAAAAAAGAAGAAATCAGCCAGGAGGTTGTTCTTGTTGCTCCTTATGTTCAACTAACTAGGTTTGTGTCTGTTGTGATGTGGAGAATTACAGAACACAAGGAAGTTTTGTGTGTGTGTGTTTGTATGTGTGTGTGTTGAAGTATACTTGGGCAATATGTGTGAATGATAGTATGTAGGAAAAACCAAAAAACGTGTGTGATTGCGTGAATGGAGCTTCTAAGTAGAAAGTGTTTTGAGTGCTTGGTTAGAGTAGAAAAGCATTGTATAAGTACCCGTCCATTTATGATTTAGTACCAATTGAGCATTGTTTAAATGCCATAGCCTACAAAAGTATTTTTTGCTGATCATGCCCTTCCCTGACCTCATGGAACAAAATCTCCAATTTTCCCACACCTTATTGAATCGGTGTCCTGAAGAATTAAGGCACAGATACAGAATCAAGTTCTGAAGGCAAAAGGGAGTCCAACACGGTACTAGCGAGGTATAACTAATGAAGTGGCCAGTGACTACAGAATTGGGTTGCTTATGCAAACAGAACCTGAAATGTCCACCTTTAGCTTCAAAGAGGCAACAAGAAAGCTGTTACACTGGTGGGCATTGCCTTAGCTAAACCTCGGTGATCACAGAAAAATGATAATTACTGAACCTGAAATACTCTTTGAAGGTGTGACACAAAGAAAGGACCTGCTAAAATAAATCCCATCTATATATCACTTTTCTTGTTTTACCTAACAACTGAAAGTGCTCGACACTACAAACAACATTCACACTCACTCTCTTTCTCTCTCTCTCACACACACACACACACAAAATCCTATGCTGTTATGTCATAAAGCACCCACCAGACCCTTTTTACCTCCTAAACCACAGCTGCTCTGTGTTCTCACTCAGGAGGTCTAAAGGAGTAAACATACTCAGACACAGACAGCTGCAGACACCAGGAGTAATCATTCCTGTTATACTTTATTCAAGACACGTGCACAGAGCATTGTGACCATCACCTGGTTTTTGTCACATGGACACAAGCAGACCCTAGTGGGCAGGGATACTCTGCACAACACCTGTCCAAAACTCCAACTGGTCCTCACAAAGACAGCCGTGCAGGTTAACACCCACTTTGAGGGGGGGAGTGAATGTGGAGGATTGCTCTCATTTGTCAAAGGCCTATTTTTGTTCCCATCAGTTTTAAAATTTTAGGACTATCCAAATGCCAAAATCCAGATGGCTGAAGGTCTAAGTTGATCAAAATGTAAAAACTCTCATCTGAGTCACACTGAGTTATTACCCACAGATTTACGCTTTACTAGCACTAGCAAGTCATTTTGTGGGTCTTTGTGTCCTGTGGCATCATTCACTATAAGCTGCCCAATGAGGAAGACTGCAGGCCACTACTCAAAGATATAAAGGTCCTCCAACTGTGCTGCACTGTTTGTGCAAAAAAAAAAAAAAAGGATAATCAGACATTCATAAATAAAATGTAATAGCACAAAGATAATATTCTTTATCTTGCTCAGCTCAGTGTGCTGCAGCATGGCTCCTGCCTAGTGTTGTTGTCCGTCTCATTTGAACGCACATGCTTTGTATCCACTTGGCAAGCACATCTCTTAAATCTGTCTCTATCCATAGTAGGCTCTGACACATAAATAGGAATACTTTGAAAACTACAGGCGGAGTAAGAGACAGATGGCATAAGCACAACTAACCATACAATCTTTCTGAAATCCCATGATGCTAATAAAGCACTTACAGGTATTTAGTTGAGCTGAGAGCACAGAACATCCTCCACATCCTCTCACTTACACACAACGTAATCCATGCTGTTGGCACAGGAGTCTTGGAGTAGTTGCCGTGCTGCACACACTGAAACATCATCTGGCTACTGAGAAAAGTCTGTCAGCTATCACACATTTGGACAGACGTGTACAATCCTGAACTTGCACATCCACATACAAGACAGTGGCACACTTGAAATGTCACAGGCACCCACATCATGCAATAAATTATGGAGTAAGCTGTGCAGATTGAATGTAGGTGATCATCTCTTCTCTCTTAGAAGTGAACACTTGAGTTGCACAGCAATGAATACGGCCTCATGAATTCTTCACTAAAACTCTATCAATAAACAAACAGAACAATAAATAAACCATTAAGTTTAGTTGCAGCAAGACAACAGACTGGCAGGAAGGCAGGGAAAGAAAGGCGCCGAGTGTCCCATTTGTCTGTTAGCCTTTTGTGTGTGCTTGAGATATTCTGTACAACAATGCGTGCAATAATAAACTTGAGACATTATTGATTATAGATGGGGTGCAGGGATTTAGGGAGTGATTTACAGGAGAAAACATCTGCAAAGGCAAGCTGGAAGGAGACAAAGGCAGTCTGGAGGACAGTGGATGCCTGTATGCTAAATCGTATGGAGAAATGTGCAGCACCAATAGGATTTTCTCAGAGGAGTCCAAGGTAGTGGGATTTGGGCAACAGGATTAGCTGCTGTGTAATAATGTGGATGTGATGGGGGCAGCATGCTCAGAAGGTTCAGCCCATGTGTGTGTGTGTGTGTGTGTGTGTGTGTGTGTGTGTGTGTGTGTGTGTGGAATGAGGGGTTGAAGAGAGCAGTCAAAGGGATTAGGATGGTCCTAAGAATGAAATGCTCTTCTTCGTCTTCCTTACTCAGTTGACGGATTTGATGTAACCATCCCAATTTTAGGGCGTAATGTAACAAGAATGATGCTGGTTTGGTTTGCAGGTTTGGGGCCATGCTCATGCTCTCTTGTATAGCCTACACATGCACACTGCTGCAGACAAACCTAGCCCTGAAACAGGACTAAGCCTCCTAGTACACGTATTTATTTTACAGTGAAAATAAAAATACAAATCCCGGGGTTTTTTGATTCCTGACATCATTACAGACAAAAACCTAAGGTGAACACAAGGAATAACAATCACACGTTAAAAACAACAGATAATAAAATACATTTCAAACTTTGCCAAACAATTTGTTTTGTTTCCTGGGAGCAGATGTCCTCTTTTTGACTGTTTTTGGGCAACCAGAAATACCGCCACATTTATGAATTATATTTAAACTGTTATTGGGAGTAACCACCATGGACTGACACCAAGCATAGAATTAAGACCCAAATGCAGACTCAGGAAGGAGAGAGAATAAACAAAGAACACACCTTTATTGGTGGATGAGAAGTCCAGCAATCCAAAAAAACAAAATCCATGAACAAAGTAACGTGCATGCAAGAGAAATGCTGAGAAACACACCAAGAGGATAAACAGATGCTGTAACAAAAGACAAAGGGAACACAACACTATTTATAGACACAGACACACTAAGGGGTAGTCAGGGGAATAGGAAACACCTGGGTAGCAAGTCGCAACTGAAAACAATAAAAACAACAAGCCAGGGGAAATCAAACCAGACATTAGACACAAACAACCAGCTATCAAAGTAAAACAGGAAATCAGAGACTAACATTTTCAAGCTTGACATAGAAAGACACACAGGGGAAGGCTAGGGAAACATCACAAAATAACAAACTCACAGATCATTACACATACTCCAATCACTCCAAAAAATGTTGTTTCTTCAATATGAACAAGACAAATTAGCCTTGAGTTACACAAGCGCAGACCTGCTGGCAACCTCCGGTGGCTAGGAAAAAGGTTTATATTCCCCAACCGGTTGGCAAGTGGTTTCTGTTCTGTTCCCGTTTGTGTCATACATTTCACAGTTTCACTAACACTTGTGTTTGCAGGCAAGTCAGCAACTTCCATGCAAAGAAAGTTCTGGCAATGGTGGCAACCTGCTAGAGACCAATGCACCACCATATACTTCTTTGTGACCAGTTTTACACTAATAACTGCCACCAACCTCCATCAACCACTTGCAAACTGATTGGGGAATATACATTTTTCCCTAGTGACCAGTCTCTAGGCCTGATTTGGAATGGGGATTTAGTAATCAATTTCACAGCAACTGAGAGCAACTACCCAACAACAGTCGGAACAAACATTTTTGCCTAGTTACTGCTGGTTGCCAAGTTGTTAACAGGTCTCTCGGCCAGTGTGACTGGGACTTTAAGGATTCAATTCCACTTAGAAGGACGTCCTTCTCAGTGGGGTTGAAAGAGAAGCAAAGCAAAAATCAAAAGAATATATCTTTTTTGTCAATAGAAACCTAACATAAAAAGAAAAAGTAATCAGTCAGATCTGTCTGAATCCATTATCACCATAGCTGTTGTCGTTCCTGCTGTTTTTCCATTGTTTCAGCCTATTTAAAGCCGCTTGGTCTGTGACAATGGTTATTATATCCACACTTTCCTATGAGACTTTTAATAAGCATAGCTCTATGAATGTATGGTTTTGAAACAAAAGGAACATCTACAGATTTTGAATGTTGATTATATGTAATTAGCTGAGAAAACAATTTGAATCTGTGAAGCGTTCCTACTCAAAAACTGTTCAGATCTGATAAATGTTACGCCGGCCCAAAGATCGCAATGTTAGAAAACAAATAAAACTGAAAGAAGTGAGATTATTGACCTCTGTAGGCCACTCACATATATTTACACTATATTGCCAAAAGTATTCACTCATCTGCATTTGACAAAGGGGGAACCCATTATTTCACAAATGTTTGTAGAAGCAGTCTGCATGCCTAGGTGCTCGATTTTATACACCTGTGGCCATGGAAGTGATTGGAACACCTGAATTCAATCATTTGGATGGGTGAGTGAATACTTTTGGCAACATAGCATATCTGCTAACACATTGTACAGCTAAATTTCTACAGTGTTGCATTGTGGGTAATGTAGGGATCACATTTTCACAAAGAAAACATAAAAAAACAATAATATAGGTCATGCTGATTTGGAAACCAGATCAGTGGAGTACTCTTTAAAGACATCCTGTTTGCCACCACAGTCGGAGAAATGTCGTGAACAATGCCCAAATCCCAATTAAAAAAAATAAATAAATAAAATTCTGGAAGAAATGCACCACTGACGCACTTTTTCTCGTCGACTTTAAGTGTACTTGAATGCAATTAAGGAAGGATGTTTTGCTGCTAAGTAGGACTTTTAAAAAGAGACACTCGAAAAGCATTTGACAATGCACATGAATTCATTATATAACCACACACATCATGTCATTTTTAGACATGACCCATCATGTCTGTTGCACAAATCATGAAGACAAACGGCGGAAATCAAATATTTACCTGGTGAATACACATGAGCTTCCTTATACTGTCAGTGTGACAGATGCTGATAGCATTATCTGCTGTGTGAAGCATGTACTGTCTACACTTTCTGTCCAGATAGTCATCAGGCTACACTCAGAAACTATGGGTCAAGGTCAGACTGAAATTTGTTGAGACAAATCAGATGGATGTGACATGCCTAGCTCTTGACCTTTGCATGTTATTACATTCCTCTCTGCGATCACATATCTTTTCCTCAACTGAAAACCAACTAATAGAGAACTTCAGAGGAATCATATCCTAAAATATCACCTGACTTTCTATCTTTTCATGTTTCTGTTTACTTTTCCCTTTGCTTTGAACCACATATATTAAAATAAGAAAATGGAAGTGATATTGCTTTATTTTCACCTCAAGATACCTGCAGATACACAAATACAGGCACAAGGAAAATGAAGCTAGATGAATGGCAGTAATAAATAAAGGGAAGTCAGTTTGCATTACTGTGGTCTACACAATAGTAACATGGTTGTCCCTGGATCCACTCTGCCTTTGTTCTTGTCTGTGCGTCATTTAATATCACTGCTAAAAAAAAAAATTTAAAAAAAATTGTGAATTGTTCCCCTTTGTTGCTTACAGTCCTCTGACCTCTGATGTGTCATCTCATATCTGAAGTAGGCTGACTTCAATAGCTGGACAAAGCCTGCTGCTGTGTCAGGTAACAAGTTCAACTCTCTCTCTTCTACAGAGGAAAGAAACATTTGTACCTTATCGTCAATGTACATGCATTTTTTTTTTTATTAAGTCTCAAAAGCTCTGATATTGTTTTAGGGGCATTGTTGTGCAAAAGTCTCGAGCCACCCCTCATTTATATTTATTTTGCTTCCAAGAAGCCAGACAGACTTATTGTAATTTTTTTAAGTGGTTTTGAGCAGTAGTTCTCATTTTCAGTTCAGTCCTTGTACTTGACCATTTTCAGAGGAAAATGTTTGTTTTTTTTATTTTGTTTGTTTAAGTCCCTTCACACTGACCTATAAATCATTCAGCATAAAAGAGGCATATAACACAAAGGATGAACCAGTATTGTGTCTGCACATAATAGACAACTTAGCAAAGAACCAATTGTATCTTTAGGCACTTTGTTACCAGCAGCCTGTCACAAAAATCAATTTATTCCAATTTCCTTAGTTGAATCTATGAAAAATACCAATGATAACACAGTTTGAAAGGTATAAAATAGTATTTTTGCACCAACAAGGTGATTCCCCAAGAGCTATTAGCTGAAAAGTTGGCATATCTTGGCATGATATGTAGCCAGTCCTTAAAGATTTTGAGGAAACTGGACAAATGGAGGATAAAAGATGACAAAAACAGTCTGCAGAAGATGAACAGTAACTGAAAGTATGTCCTTAAGAAACAGGAAAAAATCCAACAAAGACCGGACTCAGGATCTGAGGGATCCACCTGGCCCTTCAGTTGATCCATCTACTGCTCACCAAAGCCTTGTCAGAAATGATCGATAATGAAGCCTGGAGGACTATTTCTGAAGACTACTTCAAGACATTACAAGAAAGCTTGCCTAAGAGAATTCAGGCTGTGGTAAAGAATAAAGGTGGTCATACCAAATATCGACTTTCACGCTCTTTAGAAATGTACAAACCCTGTTTTTGCCTTATATTTTCCAATATTTTCCATTCCTTACACATTTCCATGTGTATCTGCACACATTTCAATACATCGCTGCACCCATTTTCCCAGTTTGCTAGCAAAATACAAAGAAATGAGGAGTGGCTCAAGATGTTTGCACAGTACTGTACAAGAATTAGTCCATTAGAGTACTTATTTTAGTGTTAAATAATTAGCTTAATACTTGTGATGCAGAAGTTGTCCAAATGTCCAAATGAGAGATTTAAAAATATATTTTAATATTTCCAGGCTTTTTTTTTTTTAGGGTCCTACCTATGTTGGAGTCCAAAATACACGGGCCCACCTTTTCCTTCTCTACAATCCCTCAAGCCAGAAAGTCAGAGGTATTCAATTAAATTTCTAAACAAACAGAAAAGCAGAAAAAACATTTTGCTTTTTCTGCTGATGCATGAACATAAGAAGATAATTGATAATCAAAATGATTGTCTACTATCAATCAATTAGGTGAGAAACTGACCCTTCTTTTCAGGAATAAAATGTATGGCCTTCATTTCAATACAGACTGTAAACAGAGCTATTTGTCTTTGGATTTTTATGTATGTATTGAGTTAACTTATTCCTTATTAACTCTGGTAAAGCTTAGAACAATAACAAATGCATGTATAATTTGTAGTTCTGTGCTTGCCAGACATGAAAGCATAACCACTTGATGTGTAGGATATATGCTGTTTCCTTTTATTCTTTCTGGCTTTTGTTGCTTTCAGTTATTTTAAAGTCTAGAAATTTTTCGTTCATCGTAAATTAAGACTCAACAGTAAAGTAACAGAGTCATCATGACAGCATTTAATCAGACTTGGCAGGTTATCCTGGAAGAGCAGTAATCACTTGACTGAAAATTTAATTCCCTATCCATAACTTCAGGAAACTCTGTGTTGAATTGGCTGGATTGGTTTGTAACACACCATGTTCATTGAACTAGGGAGCAGAACTTCTCCATCAGGTCCAACACAAGACCAGCTACAGCTACAAAATACCCAGGAGGCTGTAACAGTCAGTCATCCCTCTGTCCTACTTTCCCTCTTTTCATATTCCTCCTCCTTTTCCTCCTCCTCTCACATCTTCCCACTCTCTAACTCCATCCCTCCATTTCACTCCTCCATTGCAAGAAAATAGCAGCACTCGTCTGATTGCTTTAAAGTGCCATCAATAAAAATAAAAACACCACTTTCTGGATGTATCTGGGAAAATTCCGCTGAAGATTGAAGGTTGTTCTGGCTGGATTGGATCATTGGATATTAAATTACAGTTGCCCTTGATAGAAGAAAATTTGTATAGCAATTCCCTGGTTCTTACTTCATGTCTGGTAGCTAAATATTAGAAATGAAATAAAATATAACCACTCACAAAGGGAAACTAAACAATAAATGCGTGAGAGTCGCTCTAATGCCAATAAATCTCAATCTGAACATGCAACAAAACACAAGCAGCTTTATTCCTCATCTATTTTTTCTGTCCAAATGAAGCTAAAGTGCATGAAAACCAAGAAAGAGCCAGTATAGTCAGTATACAGGCCTACAAGGTGTTAAACTAGTAACTACACATGTAGTATTTTAAACCTCAACTTGCTAATGCATTTCATTCATAGTGATTTTTAAAACCCCCTTAAAGTTTGTCCCTTTTTTGTCCCCCTTGTGTTATGAACATACATCACTGTCTGCAATCTGCAGTCATGAAATTGAATTTTTTTATTCATGTTTTTTAGACAAATCTTAATACTTCCAAATTGAAAGTGCAACAAAATCTGCATATGGAGGCAAAATTTGGAGTCAGAGGCAGAAGTCATTCATTTAATAGAAAACCACACACAGAAGCAGTCTTATAATACCAATAATACCAATCTTCAGCCATCATTCACTGTTTACTCTCTTTTTCACTTGATGTTTTTTTAGGTTGATTAGGTTCACGCACCAAAACTGTTTGGTTAGATTAAGAAAAAAATCATTGAGTTAAAATAAAACTTCTACCAATCACTTTGTTAGGTACAGCTTACTGTTAATGGGTTTGACCCCCTTTTGCCAGCTGCACATGCATAATGTGAATCTCCTTCTCCACCACATCATGAAGTTGCTCCATCGGATTGAGATCTGGTGACTGCAGAGGCTGTAGAGTGAATTCACTGTAATGCCAAGAAACCAACTGAGATGATTTGAGTTTTGTGACTTAGCCCGCTATCCTGCCAGAAACAGCTATGAGAAGATGTGGTGACAGAGGGATGCGTATAGTTAGCAACAATACTCAGTTAGGCTGCAGCATTTAAATTATGCTAAATTGGTACTGAGGGGCCCAAAGTGTGCCAAGAAAATATCTCCCATACCATTACACCACCAGCAGCCTGAACTATTGAAACAAGGCAGGGTGGATCCATGCACCCCTAGAGATGGTTGTGTGGGAAAATCCAGTAGATGAGCAGTTTCTGAAATACTCACCTCCAACCATGACACACTCAAAGTCACTTAAATCACCTTTCTTCCCCATTCTGATGCTTGGTTTGAACTTCAGCAGGCCATCTTGACCACGTCTACACATCTACGACCACAACCTGCCTACAACTATGTTCCCACAACCAGTATATGGTACAACAATGTAACCCTTTCTTCCCAGAAAAACACTGAATATGTGAATATGATTTAAGCATTCAGGATTCACTGTTTAAGTTTTTCAGTGGAGCGCTGGGGTATTAGAGTACCAACATTTTGGGTATACATACTATGTGATTGTTTTTTTTGCATATAAATTTGTTTGCTTGCAGATGCAGCATTATCATAACATGTTTAAATAGTGCATAAAGTTAATGTATTACATTTCAATTATGCTTTAACTGTGGCGGGACTAGCTGGTAGTCAGTTCAGCAGAAACACATAGGAAGAGAGAGACAGAGACAGAGATGCAGACAGACAGACACAGAGACAGACAGCATGGCAGACAAATAGAGACAGGGTCAGCAGGTGCAGAAGACAGGAAGAAACACAGAGAGTAAAGGACACTGACAGACACATAAGACAGAGAAAGAGGAAAGGGAGGAGCGGAGGAGGATGGTGAGCTCCCCTGGCTGTGAACCTGCCATGTGTAGAGGCATGCTGCACCATCTGCGTTGAGACTGTTTACGTAACACACCGCTGCCGCAGAAACCCTGCAGATGCATACCCCATACCACCTTGCCTAGGACATCACAGGGCAGGGCGGTGCCATGCTTCACTTCCCATAGCAATGAAATCAACAACAGAAAAACAAGCACAGCAAAATGCAGTGACAACAAAAATAAAGTCAGGAAAGGGCCAAGGCCATCCTTCTGAACACAAGCACAAGACTAAACAGGATGCAGTTTTACATTAAAATGCTTGTTATAATACTTGTTTTAAATTTCAAGAAAGCAGTGGCAATAAAGGAAGAGCAAACAGCAGTCAAGTGGGAAAATAGTGCAATAAAAATGAAAGAACTTGGCAGCCTGATACTGCCAACACACATCACTCTGTAACAAAACATGACCCTAAACAGCAATGACAGCCACTGACTGTTGTCTGTCATTAGACCCAGAATCACAGCTGTAAACGGTGACCCAAGATACAACCACCGCATTATCCGCCGAAGATGCACATTGAGAACAAAGAGAACCAAGAGAGTGAAAGAAAGAACAAGACAGAAAGAACAAACAACAAAAGTGATGTCACACATATTGACAGAGAGGGCAAGACAAGGCAAGACATGAGTTTTGCGAGAAGGGAGGCCAACAAGTGTGAGAGAACTAGGCAGGGCAAGTGGGGTAAAAGGAAACCATGAAAAAAATCACTAGGGAGGCAGGGAGAGTCTAGTGCGTGTTGACAGTGCTGTCGTGTCTTGGCAGTGCCAGTTAGACCCCGGAGACGTCTTCAGCGAACACTGCCGCTCAGAACGTGAGCTTTTTGTGCTGAACCAAACAAACGTCCACAAGGAGGTGTTGGTAATTGTGTTGGTTGAAGATAAAGGCATAAGTTTTCCCAAAAGCAAAAGCATGTTATATAAATAGCAATTGCCAACAACTGACCATTACCTAAGCCTTTACCCCAAACAGTTTTTGCCTGATGAAGTAGGACAGGCCTCTTGACCATTAAACTTATTTTGCTATTAAGCAAAAATATTTAATTTTTCAGTTCAATTCCATTCAATTTTATTTATATGGTGCCAATTCATGACAACCGTCACCTCAAGCTGCTTTATTTAGTAGGGTAAAGACCCTACAATATAGAGAGAAAACACCAAGATTCAGACAAATATCCTATGGCAAAGCACTTAGCAACAATGGAAAGATAAAATTCACTTTTAACATTAGAACCCAGAAGAACCAGGCTCAAGAAGGAGCAGGTATCTGCCATGACCAGCTGAGGGTGAGGGGAAATCGAAGAGAGTAGAGGGAGATGGGACAAAAGATACCCTGTATGAGAGAGTCAGAGTTTAATAATTACTAACGCTGGTTTAAACCTCTAAATGCAATAGTGGTGTATAAACACATGGACCGTGAAAGGAGGTGAGTGAAGGAGAAATGCTTAGTTCAGTGGGGAAGCCTTCCAGCAGCCAACCCCTATTGCAGCAAAACTAAGGGATGGTTCAGGGTCACCTGACTTATCTGTAAGCTTTATCAATACGGAAACTTCTAAGCTTTATCTTAAAAGTAGAGAGAGTGTCTGTCTCCCAAATCCAAACTGCAGCCCTATACTCTACTCTGCTAGCATTTCTGGCATTTGAGCAGTGTAGTGTTAGCTTAGGCAGGCCACAAAGCTAATCCTGCAATCCCAATATATGAACCAGTTCATGCCCTTCTGTTCATCATATTAGCAAATCTAATCTGGCACCTGTTAGTTAATTTTTTTATTTTTTTTTAGCCCCCCCGAGTTGCTGTTGATTCTGCAAGCAGCTTTGCAAGCCACCTCCAATCCCAGCACTTCTTTTTCATGTTGTGTCAGATTTAATCAATGTCAAGTCTATTCTGTTTCGATGTGGTTACCCTTCTCTCTCCTTAGGTTTTTAAAAATAAGAACAAGGCAGGGTGGGGAGTTTCCAGAACTGAGTATTTACCACATAAATAAATTACTGCAGATGGAAATAAATACCTACTTTTGACTAAAGTGGTCCTGGATTTGATCGATATCTGCATTAACACACCAATAGCTAACAGCAACATTTTTAGGAGTTGTGAAGTTTGAAGTTATGTTACAAAACAAACACAATCAGGCCCACTGAAGACTATGAAAGAGAGTTACATCAGTCCTTGATCCCACGGTGTTCAGTTGCTGCATTATTGTTTGGTCTGTGATTTTAGTGAGTTGTTAGGTGGCTTCTAGGCAACACAATGGCATCATAATATATCATGCATAATTCAAGTTTGTGGATATAAATTTAACAGTTGTTCTTGTTGTGAAACTTAAATGATGGGATGTTTGTATAAGGTGTTATAGGTGCATAACATGCTAGAAATAGGTCATTTTAGCCTGTTAGTGGGTGGTTGCTAGGTAACATGATAAAGTCATAATATGTGAAGTAGTAAAGAACCTTCAGGGTCTACAATGTAACTGCATGCCAAGTTTGGCTGCTCAACTCCTGATGTGTAGGAGGAATTTGTGGACAGACAGATATTTTGTATATTACACTAAGATATGGAACTGTGTTCTTCTGTGTACTAGTGTCTGATAGGCTAATCTTTATCCTAAAATTCTTCTCTGATGTTGAAATAATCATACTCACAATTAACATAATAAGTTACATCCAATTAACCTCTGCCATGCATAAATGAATCGCTGTAAAACCTGCTAGCAAAGTCTGATATCACATTTTTTACTTGTTATTGTAGTTGGGGGCTAAACGGCTGAAAGCTTTGGCTTTTCTTTCACCGTCTTTACATGGATCATAAACTGAGTGAGATGAATTTGTTTTGCATGCGTGCAGCCTTTAATACTTACTTTAGTAAGATTAAGTTTTTTATCTGCTATATGAGAGTTCTCTTTCTTGTCTTGACATAACCATTACTTTTTGTTTCTTTTCTGTTTGTTCCAGGTCCCCGACTTCCTGTTTCCCACCAGTGTGATTGTGTTCCTCACTCTGTTGTGTGTGTCCACTGTTTATTCCTTGTCATATTTGTTTGCCTGATATTGATTCCCTACCTGCTCTTACTCTGATGCTCCGGCTCTGCCTCGTCCTGTTTTGCAGTCTGCTCGTTGTTACACAACTACCAGAGTTAACTAGCTAAATTAAACTTTCATGAGTGAAAAATGAAAAGCTACTTCTCCGTGTATGTCAGTGGAGTGCAAAGGGTCATTTGCCTTAAAAATCTGAAGTCAAGGGGACATGCAGTGTCAAGGCTTCCACTTCACTGAGTGATGCAGAGCACCATATGTGAGACAAACCTGCTCCACAAGCATATATAATTCATCAAAACACACAGAAAACTGCATAAAAATATTCTTATGCCACAGTAACAAACTTCTTTCATTTGTCCCAGGTGAACTTTGCCTGCGCCAAGGTCGACTCGATAATATCACATCGCAAGATCAAAACTGCAACTTGTTTATTGGAAAATCTGCCCATCTGGCTAAGCATCATGGCTGGCAGCAAGATGAAAAGATGACTCACCGAAATAATGTTGGGGAATGAGGGAAAAGCAAACGATGTGAATCATGAGTATAGCCTGGCAGTCCCCGATTGGCTCTATAATGGAAACCAGACTACACTCAGCCAGACGAGGCTGGGTGCCCAGCATTGCCACCTAGGGCAGTGGACCAACAGAGAGGCACTAGCTGAATGAGCTTGCCTATTCAATTTGCCAACTGTGCAGCCAGCTAGGCAGAACACGGAGGCAGAAACAGAGAAAGAAAGAGAAAGATGAGAGCTTAAGGAAGACATCATGGTCATAGCTGGAAGGGTTTGGATGAGCAAAGACTTTGAAAAAAAAATAATAAAAAAGGGGGCATGGAAAGCAGGACGGGAAGTTTGTTTTAAAAGAAATAATGATGCATCTGCTTTGAACCAATGCGGACAGCAGGACAGAAGCAGTGATATGACCTTTCAGTGGAGCGGCCTTTGTGGTAGTCTTTCCTGTGCTATGCTTTTAGTGAGAAAACTTTGACAACTTTAAGCACTACGCAGGAAGCTCAGCAGGCTTTAGTGCCATGGCAGCACTGCATTTGTAAAGTTTTTAGGGCCTTTCAAGTTTTCTACACTTTTTTGGTTTCAGACTAATCTTAAAATGGATTCAATTCATTTTTGTCCTTATCAATCTACTCTCAGGACTTCACAATGTCAGAGCAAGAAATGGGTTTGTGTGTGTGTGTGTGTGTGTACAATGGTATTTGCACAAGTTCTGATACCTTCAATAATTATGTGCTTAAAGCACCTATGGCAACAAGATTTCTAAGGAACTAGCCTACAGGTTTGTCACAGCTTTCCGCCATAGTGTAATCATTCAAGCACAAACAGTTTGAAGGGGGGATTACATGTGCACAGCAATTTTTTAAGGTCTTTTCAAGATGCTGTATAAGGGTCCGGTTTGAATTCGTGGTTGGGGCACACTTGGACTTTCACTGAGTTTTCCTGACGCCCACCCTGGGCTTTCTTCGCAGTACATTTCTGGTTGTTGTCTCAGAAACCTTTGGAAACCTTTGCTCCAGTCTGAGGGTCTGGGTAATCTGGCTAAGCATTTTCCTGCATCCACCTTACCCTTTCCCAGTCCCTCTTGCAGAAAAACATCCCCGCAGCATGATGGTGCTACCACCTTGTTTGACTGTGGGGATTCTTGCTTCCTGTCAGATTCGACAAAAAGCTTCATATAACAATGTCAGTTGCTATGAAACTTTAGTAGATAGGAGGCAAGCAGAAACATGACAGACCAAAAGAGAGGGAGAGAAAAAAGCCAATGTCAACACCGAGTGCCAAAAACTGCAGGCCCCAAAATGACCACTTGAGGCAGATTCCAAAAGCGAGTCAATCCCCATAGTGTCAAAATACCGAAGCAGGAAAACCTTTTTACAGCCTAGTGCCAAAATAAAAAAATTGTCACCATCTAATTTGTCCCATAGTGATAGCAGGGCCAACATTTTAAAGCACATTCTTCTTTAAACTGTACTTAGGTGAATAGTTCAGGGCATTGCCACTTTGAATGACAGGTGGGTGCCAACACAGGCCTGTGCAGTCCTATAAAATACTAAGGACACCCTTACTGCTTTCACAGGAATCTAAGAATTAAGTAGCAGCCAGGTGCTGACAATCAAATGCACTTGATTAATTAATAACCAGCAAGTGCAAAAACAGAAGTTTTGGCAGTTTGCCGGTCTGGAGCATTCAGGCGTGTGTTAGCACAATCTCAGTCTTACTGTACCAGGAGTGGACATCCAAGCAAATGTGCAATGCTCAGAGAAAAAAAAACCCAAGAGCTACATCACAGACTCTACATGCCTTAGCATGTTAAAGTTCATGACAGCACAATTAGAAAAAGACTGAACAAGTATGGCTTGTTTAGAAGTGCTGCCAGAAGAAATGCTCTTCTCTCAAAAAATGAGGTTTACAAAGTTGCATCTGAACAAACCACAACACCTCTGGAACAATGTCCTTTGGACAGATGGGACCAAAGTGGAGATGTCTGACTGCACAGCACCAGATTTGGTGAAAAACATACACAGCGTATCAGCACAAACACCTCATACCAGCTGGTGATGATTTAGGCTTGTTTTGTGTATTCTAGTGTCTGAAGTTTGGCTGAAACTGGGTCACTACTTCAAGTTATTCCTGGTAAAGGAGGTTCTGAGAGCTATTGAATATCATGGGGTGTGCTTTGTTTTTCACATTACACCTGTGAAAACTTTCTTTTTCACATGACTGTAGCTGCTACCTGTCTGCTAGACGTTCTGTCAGCTCGTTTGAGTCACTGAGCAGGAGTGGCAGTCCATAAACCAATGGGTGATGTCATGGTATACACACCTGTCTTTTACAGACAGTCTGTTATTATCAGCTACACTGTTCATGCCAGATGTTTTCTTTATCAGTTATATTATCATTACTTGGTAATTAAAGGTACCGCTGTTTTAAAAAAAAAAAACCCAAACATTTTCTGTTAAAGTCATGGAAGCTCTGAGGTTTGAGCATCTCAAATCCACTTAATTTTTGATGACTTCATTGCTCATTTTTGCCTCCTGAATTCTTGAAACGTGTCCTAGTTAAAACAGGACCTCTCACATTGTGATCTGCCTCAGAAACAATCCTATGAACGAGTTGTCAGAGCCTTACGTTGCCACGAGAGTAAAATGCAGATTTGGCAAGAAAATAAAGGTGACTCATTGCCAACTGTGATAGATCCGATGCCAGCTTCCAGCATCTACAAGATAATTTTCATATTTTACTATCATGAATGAAACAAATGGCTCCCTGCAAGGTAGAAAACAAATCAGTGAACTTGTGTTCGAAGATGGCTGGCAGCAACATAAAGTACATGATTTGTAGTTAATGGGCTAAAACAGTCCTTTCATGCATTCCGCTGTGGAAAAAAACAACACACTTAGTATATTGAACTCTTCCAGTATCTTGCATAGGTTACAGCACCATCAGTTTATTATCTTTACTTCTGTTGACAGTCATTCATCATGCTTTGGCATGTTATTGAGAAAAGAAACATTACTGCTGATCTGTAGATGGACAAGCAGAGAAAATAAAGACGAGAGTTAATTTTAGATATGTTGCAGAACAAAGCAGAACATCACAGAAAATTTAAATCAGGCTTCATGGAGATGAAACGTTATGCTGGTAACATGTAATTCAGTGAAACGGGGTTGTGATACTGGCACATCTCTCATGTACTCACATCTCAGGATGATAAAGCAAACAAACTTTAAAAAAAAAAAAAAACTTAAAAATGTATACATCACTGCAGTCCAGTTTTTTCAGGAATAAGCCAAGAAAGTTGAGTGTGAAGAGGAAAGATGGAGAAAGAGTTGTACTATCCCCTGTCTTTAAGAAAACTTTGGTTCTGGAGATACAGAGGAGAGAGGAAGCTTAAAGGGGCTGGAGAGGTTGGAAAGTCGTGGGAGAGCGTTGTAAAAATCAAAACAATAGGATACAAGAAGACGGGATCTGCGAGAAGCTAGGTGCTCTAGTTCATTTCAAGAAAATGAGGTGAAATTCCATTCAAGTCAGCAACCTTCATATAAACATGCAAGGAAAACACCGCTGCTATAGCTTTTCTGTGTCTGTGCCCTGCAGAAAGATGTTAATTCTATAAGGATTGGGGGAAAAAAAGAAAAAATATATAATACATACATAATTGGAAAGAACAAAGTTTTAGAATAGAAGAGAAAATGATGATTTGCAAAACACTTGTTTGCATGAGGACTGACCACAGGTGGGTTATTGGGGCTTGAAGCTGAATGGTCATTTTTGGAAAGAAAACAAATGGAGCGCACCACTGAATATTTGATGTGGCGATTCTGCTCAAAACAGCCAGAGGAATGATATTTGACCATTTATTATCCTGAGAATATGAGAAAAATTCTCCTAAATTATTTATTTATTATTAGTATTCTCCTAAAACTTTCCAAATTCCCAAATTAAATCAGTTATAACTCCAGAATTATAACCCCTGAAGGGTAACAAAGGTCAAACTTATTTTCTTTCAGTGGTTGCCTTGCAAAACCCTTTACATTTCTTCTAATTCCTACAGGAAGGCTCAGTTGCATGATACAGTCGACTATCATGTGCAGTAGATTGCCTCTTGTTTTGACTACTCTAAGAGTAACTGCACTCTCAGCTGTGGCTGCACAGGCACAAATTTGTACCACTGGATTTAGAAACAAAACCAAAGAAACCAATTCACCAGCTCTCTCACTGGACACTGCCAGGACAGACTGTCATTTAGATTAGGACTTCAGCCGTGTAACATATGATCAGACGTTTTGAAAACCTAAGAACACCTCATGATTCAGTAGCAGCAATAACCTAAAGTAATTGTTTTCTGTTTTACTGTATCAGTCTTTGACGTCATAATTTTGGACCTCTCTTCGTTTTAGGGTTGCTTCAGTTCATGTCTGACGGTATTTGTTTATGCACAGCTCTCTTAAGGTCCCAACACAGCATTTCAATCAAGTTCAGGCCCGGACTTTGACTGGTCTGCTGGTTCTTTTCTTTTTCAGTCGCTGCGTTGTGGATTTAATGCTGCGATTGGGTTCCTTTTCCTTGTCGTTACTGCATGGCCCAGTTTCACCGATGCCTTAGCTGTCAGAGAGGTGACCTCACATTTGACTCTAGAATACTTTGGCATACAGACTAATTCATGGTCAGCTCCATGACTCTGTGGCTGCAAAACAAGCCTGAATCATCACCCCTCCACCACTGTGCTTGATGGTTGGTATGAGGTATTTGTGCTGATATGATGTGACTGGTTGTTGCCAAACGTGATGCGGTGGCCAAACATCTCCACTTCGGTCTTGTCTGTTTTTAAACATGCAAACTGAGGCCTGTAGAGTCTGAGATGTAGGAGATGTTTGCAGTTTCTCTGAACATCGCACAGTCTGACCTCTGGGTGAATTAGCTGGGATGTCCACTCTTGGGAAGACTGTGGCATTGTGATCACACAGACCTGATTAATCCAGACCTGCAATCTGCCAAAACTTCTACTTTCATAGAGGTTACCACCCTCTTAATCCCTATGGAAGCAGTAAGGGCGCATTTGGGTTTTCACAGAACTACACAGAAACCTGTGAAAAAGTTCTTCTTCATATTATTGTAGCTGTCATAGTGATCCATCACACCAAACAAAACAAAATGTATGTAACATTTATAGAACTATACTCAGGGGTTAAAGTGGATCAGAACAACGGTTGCTGTAGTTCAGCATCTAGCTAGCACTGCACAGGAGGAGCGAGCATAAAGGCAGTAATGGCTTCTGGCAGGTAATTTCAAATTTCTAACCACTTGACAAATATCAACAAGCACACAAACTGTTTCTGTGCAGCGTGACACACAATGTGCCTGCAAGCTAAAGGTACAGCTGCTGTATTTCCCAGGGAGAGAAAAGAGTGTGAGATTCACTCAGAGATGGAGAAAGATGTAAGAAAGACGGGAAACAAGAGGATGAAGAGAGATTATTTTTAAAGGCAAGGACTGTCGGTGACATTTGATAAACAGGAAATTTAAAGCTTACTTCTTGTGTCCTCATTCATTCTAGAGTTTTTTTTTATTAAATATTGCCTCTGTATATGGTGTGAAGTTATTTTTTTTTTTCCTTTTGTGAAACATCTTGCAAAGAAAATATTAGGGGGTTTAGTGCAGGCTACACTGGTTAGTTTGCAGTGCTGTGGTGAATTTATAATGCACTATGCTGGACAGGCACAGAAAAGCTGTGGTGTTCAATGTCAGTGCTGGGATACATCAGGTGTAGCAGACCTCAGTTTGAATTTAAGCTGACGGAGCCGGTCAGATTCACTCGCTGAATTCCACCTTTACATTGTTTCGAAGTTGGAAATCAGCCATGATGTAACATCTGTTTATATGTTAATGAATTGAGTTGTGTAAATCCAAAAAGAGCAACAGCAGCATGCCAGCTCATTACCGCTTTTACACAGAGAAAATCTACTCGTGCTCAAAAATAGAAATTGTCACTTATTTTTAAGTGATTTTTTTTCCTTCCCGCATTCCACTACCACAACCAATCTTAGGTTTCACCTACTTGCCAAATTAAACCCTGACTGTGCTCATTTTTCTGTTCAGGTGTGGAGGCAAAGTCACCCATCTGCAATGCAAACAACAGGAAGTAGATTTTTGTTGTTGTTTATGCCCTTTGTTTTTCTCCACTTGTGTTCTACATGATAGATGTTCAAGCTGAGTAAATTCTTCTGAATTGGAATTTTGTTTGAAATAAAGTTTGTTTGTTTGTTCCCTTGTATTAATATAGTTTTATTATTATATTAATATGGCTCAGGGTTCATTTTATGTAGAAATAGCTGGCAGAAATGTTCTTCAAAAAGCAAATTTTTACTTTTATACTTTACATTTCAGAGCCTGTACTTTTTCACTTTTGCTTGAGTAAAGTATCTGTACTTCTTCTTAAGTGAAGAATGTCTGTACTTTAGCGACATCTGCCATAAAGTGAACCGGAGGATCAGCCAGGGAATGAACAATAACCATATGAGCCATGGCTTCACCCATCGGAACCAGGCAGAATAGCTGCAGATGTGCTCACAACCAGCAGCTGGATGCTGTTGGAGCTTTGCCTTTTCCACTGAATATTGGGCAATAAGTGTAAGTGTCACATTATCTCTTATTGTCTGCCTTAGATGGTGGTATAACTGGACTGGACCAACATGCTGACTCTTTGCATGAGAATGTATGTAAACCGCAGTCTTTTTGAACTTGTTTTAAATTTCTCAGCAGCAACTGCTACCAAATTTGTTGGAGCAGAAATTAAGCACAACAGTGATTGGCGGCAACTTTGTAAAAAGGAGTTGCATAACTAATACAGGCTGGTCCAAGCAGAGCAATTTTCAGGGCAAAAGGTGATAACATTTGCACAACCTAAATGTGCAAAGACACTTTTGCATGGGGTATAATTGTATAGTTTTAGCTGTGGAAGCAGTGCATATGATTTTTTTTTTAAAAAAAAGTGTCTGTGACAGGCAGTTAAAGGGAGAGGAAGTGTCATGAAAACAACTATTAACAAGTGAAGAGTGAACAAACAAATGTGACAAAAAAGTGTAAAGTTCAAAGAAAATATCAAAATCACTTTAAAACTATCACATGGCTCTTTTAAGTCAAACTTTATAGTTGATCAGAAAGTTCAAATGTTTTTTAGCAGCTGGTGTTTTTAACTATGCCTGTTGGGCTTTCATAGTTGTCTCAGACTTGAAAGCAGCCACTGGTTTAAATCTCGGCTGTAGATGAAAAATAAAAAAATCTGCACATTTTGATCAATGGCGGTTGAGTTGGGATCGTGATACATCTTTTCCGATGTCTTGAGCCTGACAACGGACTCTTAATCCCCAAAATGCCTCAGATATGTCACAAATGGGCTACAGGGGCAAGGTGATATGTCTCAAGGATGTGGATTATATGAAGAAAGTAGCCTGAACTACATTATTACTCATTTATTTCATGTTGGGTATCCCCCAACCCATTTACAGAGCTTGTTGGGAGCCAAAAAGAAGTTGAGCTGTGAACCCAAGGGTAACTCAGTCTTTTAATAATTTAGTTCTCACATTCTGTAACAGAAAAAAAAACCCAAACTCTTCACTCTAATGCTCATCATCTCCTAAATATATATTTTTTAAAAAGTCTAAATAAATGTGTTTTATTAAAGAGCTAATTGTTGTCCTTATGTGACAAGCTACTGTTCTGCTTCATGGTCTTTTCTGGCACTGCTTGGAGTTATTGTATGCGCACAGTTTTTGCAACTTTAGACATTCAGGACATCTTAATAGAAACAAATGTGCATTGAAAAATGTGAAAGATAAGTAGCTGCAAGGGTTTTAGGAATCACTCAGACTCAAAAGATGCATCAGGAAAAGTGCTGTTACCTGTCATTTGCAGGTGGAATTGCCTATATACTACAGTTGCGTACATTGGCTGTAAAATGCTTCCACTGCCTTAGGAGAAATTACATTAGTTGTCCGTTTTTGCAGGTGTTTCACGTTTTTGCAACATCATGCCTTAGCACGCCCCAAGAAACACATCAATTGAGAAACGTGCTCAGATAGTTTTGTGCCTCAGCGGTAACAAAATCACTTGCACAGTGCATCTGTTCAGTTAATCTGACGGGAGCCAATGAAATTACTTGAAAAAGACATCATTTGTTTTGTAAGAACGGGGCTTAGATTTCAACTAGAACTTTTTTGGTTTTGCCTTAAAAATAACTTAAACTTGCCCGTGTCTTTGACCAGTTTTGAGCTTATTTTTGGAAATGCTACAGAACCGTGGTTATGATTGACATCAGAGTAACCCAAATAAAAAGCTTTAGTTATAGTGGCATGCATACAGTGCACTTCATTCTGACATTTTAGTACTTCGGGATGTCAGTGGACATTCTCCTGTAGCCTACAATAGGTCCTGAACATCAGCTGTGAATCAATCATATTAACTGGGAACTGTGAGGATATTGGGCTTTTGGGTGCCTGAGAATAATGAAAATGCTTTAAATGATTAAAACCCCAGTCTGGTTATTTGCAAAAGAAAATAATAAAAAAAGAAATCACAGACTGCATGACAAATGAATAAATCAATCAATCAATCCATGAATCAATCATTAATGCATCAATCTTCCACGTTCTCACTGGCGTTCCTGAGCCGGCTGAGATATACAGTCATCGTAAAAATGAAGTCCACCCTCTGTCAGTTCGAAGCTTTTACAAATCAAGACATAATTTTAAAACGATCTAATCTTTATGAGGTCTTAAAATATTCTCACTTTTCTTTATAACTTTGCTTCAGTTCATTTTGATTTGTGGGCATAAGGGTGTACTTAGTCCCACCTCAGTCAGGTGGAGGTGTGGACTTCGGGCCATTGCAACAGCTTGATTCTGTTGCAGATCTGCTGGTGTGCTCTCTCTCTCGCTCTCTCTCTTTTTCCAATTGTACTGTCATGTCACGCAAACTGAAGCTTGCAGAGTCTGAGATGTAGCTCTAAAGTTTTTTGCCATTTCTCTGAGCACTGCACGATCTGACCTTGAGGTTAATTTGCTGGGACGTCCACCCCCGGGAAGATTGGCAACTGTCTTGAATGTTTTCCACTTGTGAAAAATCTTTCTCACTGTAGAATGATAGTTTTCAAATTGTTTGGAAATGGACTTATAACTCTACCCAGACTGATGGGCGGCAACAACTGCCTCTGTAAGATCTTTGCTGTTGTGTTGCCTCCTCTGCATCATGCTAACACACAGCTGAATGTTCCAAACCAGCAAACTGCGAAAACCTCTGCTTTTACAGAGGCGGTCACACTTGCTCATGATCACTCAAAGATGAGCATCTGGCTGCTACTCTTGATTCCTTTGGAAGCGGTAAGGGTGTACTTAGTTTTCCACACACTGCTTCAGGATTTTTGGCTTGGGTTTTGTTAAATAATTAATGACACTGTGTAATATACCATGTGGTGCTTTTCATCTGAGGTTGTCTCCCCTTAATTTTAAAACCCTGAAAGGACCAGATTTTTTTTTTATTGTTTTGGTATGTAAAACCTTAGAACTGAAAGAGGGTGTACCCCGCCACCCTATGAAAGGAGCTCATTATGGTCACTTACATCCACAATCTCATTTTTTTTTTGGGTCACTACCCAGAGCTCATGCGTTGAGGATTGGAACGTGGGTCAACTGAAATGCTTCGCCTTCCAGCTCAGCAGTCTCTTCACAAAAATGATCTGCTATACACACGTGCTGCATCAATCCACATGTCCATCTCAAACGCTACCTAACCTTAAAGAAGATGATCAGGATCTGCAGCTACTTGAACTCCTTCGCTTGAGGCAACAGCTCTTTCCAAATCAAGAGGGAGAAATCAACTGGCCTCAGATTTGGAGATAAAGACTCATTCCATTCGCCTCACACTCAGCTGCAAAGTGCCCCAGCCCATCTCGAAGGTCACATTTTGATGAAGCCAACCAAAAAAAGCAGGAACCGGAGTCTAAGGTTCCCAAAATAGACATGTTCCTTGAGATCCTCTCTATGATAATTACAAGCAGGATGGCAGACAGGGGGGGCAACCCTCTCCAACACCCACTGCAAATATACTTGACTACTTGCCAAGAACACTGAATGGTGAAAACAGCTCTGGAAATGTGGGAGGTATTGAGGTAGGTCAAGCTGGTCATTTTATAACTCCACTTTCTACTGGAAAAAACAGCATTAAACATTTTAACAACTGGGTACACATAAGAGACAATGACATGCGAACCAACTTGTTCTTGACACAACACAGATTTATTATGACAACCTCTCTCTTTGCCATTGTTCACTTTCTATTAGCTGCTCATATCTTGCCTGTCCATTGTGAAGGGTTGCTCCTCATAAAAGACTGGTGCTATCTGTGCAACTTAATACTACTGTTGTGACTCTCAGTCGTTGTTCATCTCTTACAAAAGACACTCGTGATCATGTCTCCTTTGTTGCTCGAAAGTAGCAGTTGTCGAGCAGGCGCGAGACAAGTGTAGCTGCACAGACGGGGATTAGGCACATGAACTTACAGTACACACACACACACACACACACACAAGCATGTAATTCTTTGTTCATAATTTAGACATAAAGCCTTTACAAAATCTAATGATTATATACAAAAATGCAAATATCTAAGCTTTCTAACAACAAACCACAACAGTTATATCCAGTGGTCTGCAAGTACAAATCTTTACACTCAACTGGGCACAACAATTGTTATTGAACAAAATCATTAGATTTTTATCAGTAGTACTTAAAGTTGTGGTAGGCAACATGTTTTTGGCATAATTGGACAAATAATCCATAATAGCCTTTCCTGTGAATTTACTGATCTGAGAACTGGGAACTAGAATCTTGCACCTCCTCTGGGGTCTCTTTTGAGACTTTAGAAAATCTTGCTCATCATTTGGGTACTAGGGCTTCAAATACAATGTGAAGCAAGAAGTTTGCACTGATTTACTTTTTGTGCTTATAAAGTATGTGCATATAATCGTCTAATGGGAGGGGCTGAACAAAAACAACCTATTGTAAATTTCTAACTCCTGCAATTTAAAAGCTATGATATGCTGCTTGAGACTTCCTAGTTAAAAGTCCATTAAAAGACTAAAAGCTACAAATACAGTGATAATCTCACAGGTAATTAGATGCAGAGCTACTAATCTTGAATGCAGTGCATTCATACGTTAGCTTTAAATGTACCAGTTTGTGTTTTTGTTTTTTTTTTTGTTTTTTTACTTATGCACCTACATCTTTGATATTTCTGACCTACAATTCAGTTTCCTCTTTTTGGTCTGAAAGACCTTCCTCTATTTACATCTTTAGGTCTTAGCTTTTAGTTACAACAGCTTTAAATCAGTACACTTCAACAAATTTCCCTCAGTTTGTCAGGATCAAGTGCATTTATGTGGCACTTTCACATTCCAATGTCAAAAGTTTCAACTTTTCACATGTAAATGTGCACCGGTGACTGCTTGCCAACTACAGAGTTTGAAATTGAGAAAGCATCCAATTTTATACAGACGTGTTCTACTGACTTAGGAAGCACCATCAGTAGAGTTTTCTCATTTTTATCAATTTGCCTCAAACTAAACTGGTGACATTCAATGACAAACCCTGCACAACCTGTAAGTCACTATTTCAATGAGCTTGGAATGAATTTCATGGGGAGAATTTTTGCTCTGACCAGGCACTCTGAAGGGTAAGGGTAGGTTATGTTACTGCTTCTTTGTGTGTTTGCTCACTTTGGGTTTTGCGTCACTTAACAGTATGCATAAACATTGTTACATCTTATTTTAAAAAACTTCCATAGCCACGTTACATAAAGTAGTAAAGATTTTTTTTTTCACTTCACATGGAAGGCATGACTGAGTAAAAACAAAGATGACAATTCAGCCACTGCTGTGGGTAGTGGCATGCTACTGGGCTCAATTGTTTGTTGGCTTTTGTGTATCCTAAAAGGCAACTACCAGTGTCTGTCATCTGTGGCTCAGCTCTGTCCGCCCTATAGGACTACAGCCACATACAGAGGTAAGTCCATTTGAGACTTATTAAAGCTAGACAAGTACAGCACCCCCCCGCCTAGCTGCTTCAGGAAAAAAAAGTGCGTTTCTCTCTGTGTGGCATCCAGCCCGACTTATTTTGCCTCATAACACACACCAGAGCAAGTAAACTGCTTTGACAAGTACACGCACAGACCCAACTCACCAGACGTGAATACACGACACATACTCCTCCTATTCCCCTCATTGGGACTGTGTGTGCTGTATCTTGCCGGATCTCAGTGTGAGTCGCAGTGTGACAGTCTCTTTTTTCCTCATCATCTTCTTCTTCTTTTTTTCCAAGGCATCCATCTCTGCTCGGCCTTGCCATCTGTTCTCCATGCTGTGGAACATGGCGCTCCCTCTGGCTGCAGGCGTTTTCACGTGGTGGCAAAAATTGTCGATTGGAGTAAGAAAAAAAAAGGGCTGAGGACAGAAGTTGTTTAGGAAATGGTCTAAGATGCAAGAATTCAGATGGCAGAATTTCTTTTTGTATAAAGCAGACTTTTTTATGTGTATAAATATATCTAGTTTTGATTTTGTGTGAATGGGGTGTATTATTTATATACGGGTATTGCCACACTGAAGATTTTCACTTTAAATATTACTTTTGAAGAAATAAAATAGCTTTAACTGTTGCCTGATTTCTTGGTCTATTGCACTAAATTTAAATAGTTTAAGAGTTGCCACGCTAATTGGCAATGGGCAGCAATTGTAAGCAGGGTTCCCATAATACAAAGTGGAGGTGGGAGTGATTTTGTTTGGTTTAGTGTGTATTTATGTTTTTATCATTTCTCTACATGCTGATTATTCTATTAACAGAGCTTGCCACCTGCTAGGCTTGGACACAAACAGCAGGAGAACCACATGAAAAGTTGCCTAGTGACTGAAGGAGAACTTTTTGAAATGAAAACATAGCATGTGAATATATTTTAAGCATTTCTAAAGCAAAGACAGGTATGAAAACAAGTTTCTCATAATGTCAGATTTATGTTTCCATTTCTCCACCACTAATCTGGCTTTAGAGCAGCAGCTCGGAGTTAAGAAAAGCAGCTTTCTCCCAAACATCTTCCTGTCAGTAGGAACCAGAGGGGTTCCTCAGCCAGGTGGCATTTATTATTGCTCTAGTGTGTTTTGACTCACAAGAATACCTCAAAATTACGTGAAATCGTTCACGAAGAGTCTGCTGCAGCAAAAACCTCCTTGGGATTGCTTTTGTTGCTAGCAGATTGGCACGGTTGCCCATGGCTGCATGGAAGATGCCAACTTGTCTACAAACACTCGCTAACTACTCACCGAGTAGAAGGCAACGGAGAACATTTGCCTTCAAAGTAAAAGCTGTGCCTCATTGCTGCAGCCAGTATGTTTGCAGCTTTTACTCCGAAGGCAAATGGGCTTCATTTCTATGTGTAAGCACTTTTCACAGTTTTCCCACCTGTTGGTTAGCAGTTAGCAAGTGTTTGCAGGCAGGCTGGGATCTTCCATATAAGCTGTGGGTGACAGTGGCAATCAGCTCGCGACCAAAGTAATTAGAAGGAGGTTTTCAGTGCAGTACCTTATGCCTCTTTGTGACCAAATTCACCTTGTGACTTCCAGCAATCGCAGTCGCAGAATACAGATTTTACCATAACAACCTGTGGTTTTTGTCTCTGACTGGTCTCCAAGGCTGCATGGCCAGGGCTTTAGCAATCAATCTCACAGCAGCTGCCATCAACCGCTAGCAACTTCTTGCCAACCACTCAGGGAATGCACACTTTTCCTCTCACTACTGGTGGTTGCTGCTGTAGATGATAGCTGATCTCTATCTGGTGCCTGGCTGACCTAAATTTTAAAAAGTTACATGACAGACAGCCCATAGAAAAGCACATTATACAGGTACAGGTAGGAAATACACAGGTAGGAAATAGCCATGTAGTTTACAGGCCTCTGACATTGCACTTTAAGTAAATTCTTCAGTTTGACAAAATGAAAGTCTAACAGATCAAATCACTAGAGAGTATAAAGAAGAGCTATTGGGTAGATCTAATAAAGTAAATGGGTTTACTAAAGCTCCAGGGGAGAACAACACCTGGGATTTAAGGAACTTCTCAAGCTTGGGCTCAGTGTGGAACGTGAAGAATTTATACACACACACACACACACACACACACACACACACACACACACACAAAAGGGCAGATCCACGAACGAGGACACAGTCATGCAAACATGTTCACACAGACACACAGTCGTGCACACAGTCATACACACAAACACGCTGGAGGTCTGCTGTGCCTCCCAGAACTCCCATCTGTTGAACCAGCAGTCCAGGTTGGTCTTAATGAGAAATAATGAGCCTTCACTAAATAACAACAGCTTGGATGGATTTCACCTCCACTTCAGATTTTATTAGAATGGCATGGAGAGTAGTTCATTCTTCAAGCTACACAATGCATTTGTTGTAGCTCAAATGACATTCTGACATTTAATTTCCTTTTTTTTTTCTCTTTTTCTGAGGGTACAAAGGAAAGTTGAAGATAAATGTCTGTTGGCACATTTCCATCATCTACATCTTATTATAAGGAATGGATAGGGAAAGCAAGCATTAACTTACTAGAAGGTGGACAAAAATGTTAACAAACTTGTTCAAATATCATTCATACTGATGAAGTTGAGGGTAATTTCCCACCATAGAAATCCAATCTGTGTAATGACCACAAAAAAGGAGTTCAAAAGGAAACCCCTTCCTTCTATTTTGACATATTTCTCAAATAAATCAGAGCACAAATTTAATTGCGAGGCCCGACAGCTGCATGGCTGTCAGCAAAAACACCATTAACATATAGTGTGTGTGTGTGTGTGTGTGTGTGTGTGTGTGTGTGGCTGTACAAAGTCCACCAGGCATCATGTCAGGGAATCCAGCTGTCCTTGGACGATTTCGAGCTGAAAGAAAGAGGGGAAAATGATGAGTTTTTGGAAAGAAGATGTGCACAAAAGAAGGACACACAAAGAAGAAGAGGAAGTTTGAAAGAGAGAGGCAGTAGAATGCACCGAACTATGAATGAGTGCAAAATGCAACTTGGGTGCTTGGCACTAAAAACATAAAGTGAAAGTGCCACAGACACAAACAGACAGACACACACGCACAAACCTTGCTGTACAAATCAAGTAGCTCCTGGTGGTTAAACTCAACAAAAACATTTTCCTGAACCTGGAGAGACACAGAGAGAAATGATGTTAAAGACAGTCAGAGAGGCAAGAAACAATCTAAAAAGTAAGAAAAATTCAGAAATATACAAAAGCAACGGAGCAGTGGGGAAGAAGCTGCGATGAGAGCACAAAGGTAAGAGTCATAATGCAGATTTTTTTTCAGCTGGTTTCTGGTGCTTTCTATAAAAGCCTTCATTAATTATTACTACTGTCTGACCAGTATGTACCATCTCCTAAGTCTTATCCATCAGTGTTTAAAAATACACAGAGCTGTGCACCAGCTGTGGGAGGGAAAACCCATCAGTCTGTCTCCATTCTGTTGTCTTACTTTTAAAACTTGTAGACCTCTGTCACTGTGTCACTAACTGTAGTACAAAACTACACACATGACTAAATAAACGAGGACAATGCGTTAACAATGTCAAGCATATAAGTCATTATCTGCTTTCTATGTCAGAATTAAACAAAACACATACTCTATTCAGACATCTCTTAAACAACAATGGTTTAGTCTATCTCATAAAACAAACAGAATCAACGCCTCATGGTCTGAGAGTCCTTCAGGGGCCTTTTGGCAAACTCCAGGTGGGCTGTCACGTGCCTTTTACTGAGGAGTGGCTTCCGTCTGGCCAATCTACTACACAGGCTACTGATTTGTGGAGTGCTGCAGAAATGGTTGTCCTTCTGGAAGGTTCCCCACTCTCCACAGAGCAACGGTGCAGCTCTGTCAGAGTGACCATCGGGTTCTTGATCACCCACCTGACTAAGGCCCTTCTGCTCCAATCGCTCAGATTGGCTGGGTGGCCAGCTCTAGGAAGAGTCCTGGTGGTTCCAAATTGTTTATATTTACAGATGATAAAGGCCACTGTGCTCAATGGGACCTTCAATGCTACAGAAATTTTACTGTACCCTTCCTCGGTCTGTGCCACAATCTCAGCAGTCTACAGACTATTCCTTGGACTTCATGCGTTGGTTTGTGCTCTGACATGCACTGTCAACTATGGGACCTTATATAGATCATCAATTCATGTCCAGTCAACAGAATGTACCCCAGGGGGACACCAATCAAGCTGTAGAATACATCTGACAGATGATCAGCGGAAACAGAATGCACTTGAGCTTAACTGTGTAATGACATAGGCTGTGGATACTGATGTACATGTTACAGTTTTGTTTTTATTTTCAATACATTTGCAAGAATTTCAAGCAAACTTTTTTTTCACTTTGTCATTAATGGGGTATTGTGTGTAGAATTTTGAGGTGAAAATGAAATTAATGCATTTTGGAATAAGGCAGTAACATGACAAAATGTGGAACAAGTGAAGCACTGTGCATACTTTTCAGATGTACTGTAGATTGAGAGGTTAGTCATGCACACTGCAGACATTCAAGAAAGAAATGTGTGATTTGAGTAATGGGGAACCTGTGCCACAGTAGATCTTTATGTCTAACAATGCCTCTGGCCCCTGTTACAAACTCAGGAGTGAAGTCATGTTAATGATGGATCACATAAGTTCGAAGACTTTTTGTTATTTATACATTAAATTATGTATTTTTCATTTGTTAAACTGGAATATCTAACTAAGATACATGAACAGTGCTGCAAGTTTTTATTTTTATATTTTTATTTAGTTTCATACAGTTGATTACTTTATGTGCTAATTCTTAAGTTCACCCTGGAGCCTTTTTCTCTGCAGACTGTGTAGAAAACCATACAAAAGCAAGGGCAACCATCACTGTTCTATTATCATCATCATCATCATCATCATCATCATCGTCATCATTATCCCATCAGAGACTCAGACTGAACGATAATCCACCTCCATGAGCGGGTGTAATGGGGAGACACTTTATCAACACCCATCACTGAGAAAATAGCTATAATATCTGAAATGGATGGAGAGTAGCACAAAATGAGAACGGCAGTTTTGTAGCCAACTAAAGTGCATTTATTGATGTTACCCTAAATGCACCAAACTCTGTGATCCAACAAAGATAGCAGATGAGGGGAAAAAAGAAGGCGCAAAGAAAAAAAAGAAATAAAATAAGTTTATGCTGAAAGGCAGTAAAACCAAATGTGAGTTTTCTGATCGTACACTCCCCCTCTAAAGCTCTACTCCCAGCAGTTTGGTACTTGGAGACTAAACGGAGCTTGCAGGCTTGAAGCAAACTGGCTGGCTGGTTGGGTGGGTGGAGGGAGGCCATGTGTCATGGTAAATTAATGACAGAGATATTAATTAGAAGCTACATTAAAAGTCCATAAATGAGAGCACAGAGGGCTGTTATCTCTTGTCAAAGCTCCCACTCCACAGCAGCTTCACAACACAAAATGTAGGACAGCCTTGAATTTAGCTACAGCTGAGGGAGCTCTGCAAGGACAGCCCAGCAGGTAATGAAGCAACTAAATAAAGTGTTGTTACTGAGTGAGATAAAATGAAAAGAGGACACACATCAAAGAAGATCTACAAGGTGATAAATCATTTCTCAGAGGAAAGACAGTTGCCGCTAGGAAATTATTTGATTTGAAGGAAAAATTGTGTGCGCAGTGAAATTGGCTGAACAATGAACACGTTTTGCTTCCAGTAGCATTAATCAGCCTCAATTCACGCAACTCACTCCCATTGATCCCCACTGTGGCAACACTATTATAATGAACAGACTCCTGAGCTGCATAATAACTTATCTTGGTTAACAGTCTTTAAGTGTGCTTGGGTCACAGCAACACCAGGAGCCTTGGTGAAAGGGCAGAAATAAACACTTGCCAGCCCGCTGACCTGTCTATTATTTTCTGACAGAGGTAAGACAGGGGACAACCAAAAAGAAGGTTGCATGTGTGTGAATATGATGTTAATAAAAACTAACCTACGATAGCGCGCGCAACAAACACGTGCTGTCTTCATGTGTTTGCATTTTTGTTGATAAGATTTTCAAAATACTGTTCGTGTGTGTGTGTGTGTGTGTGTGTGTGTGTGTGTGTGTGTGTGTGTGTGTGTGTGTGTGCGCGCGCGTGTGAGTGTGTGTGAGTGAGAGAGAGAGACAGACAGAGAGACAGAGAGAGTGTGCATGTGTGTTTATGTGTGTGAGTGTGCGCTTGGCCCATCAAATTGTTCCTCAGGGTTGAGATTTTGCCAGGCAGTAACCCAACAAGGCTCTGACAGATCTGGGCTAACACTAATGGGGATAGGATGCATCATCCTTGTCATCACAGCCCTATACAGCCCTACAGTAGGCATAAACATCCACACACGTATCCATAAACGTTTCATCTGTCTTAGCGCTAGAAAACAGAAAACAGGATAAACCCATTAACATAATCACAGATTCACTTGCATCTGGTGTTCCATATGCTTTACATGTTAGACCATATATAGGCTAGACACTGAGGGAAACACAAGACGAAGGAGAATGAACGAGTAAAGGAATTCAAATGAACAAATAAAGGAGCTATAAAATCATAAAATAAACCAGCAAAACTTCTTGAAATATGTCCTTGAAATGTAGGACAAACTTTTCTTCTTTCAGCACTACAAACTCTGAACAATGTCACTTGTACAATTCTCAGAATGAGTCAACAAAGTCACAGAGGATAAAGACTCTTCAGGGATTACAGCATAACTCATCATGAGGACACCATGTTAATTCTTTAGTCTCTGGACACACGCAAAATTACTGCTATGGCAACGCACATAATTTCCCCAGCTTTGGCCTTCAGTCCTATCAGAAATAATAACATTGCACTCATCAAGTCGGTTTCTGCAATCTGGCTGTGCTGTTCAATAGTAGAAAAACAAAGACAGGGAGATAATAAACAAATGCACATTATAGCAAATGTCATTTAGAAGAGAAAACAAAGCCCAAAGGTAACATTATTACCAAAACTGACTTTCTGTTACATCATACTTGCATTCATTATGCAATAAATAACAAGGTTTTACTCTTAAATAATGGACAACCTGTCTAATTGGCAGCTTTTAAAATTTGGACCTCAATCAAATGAAGCCAAATTTCCAGTTGGTACTAAGGGGCCCAAAGTGCGCCAAGAAATCTCCCACACCATTACACCACCACCTCCACCCGCCTGAACTGCCGATACAGGGCAGGATGGATCGATGCTTTAGTTGTTATTTATGCCAAATTTTAACCACAAACATCCAGATGCCGCAGCAAAAATCAAGACTCATGAGACCATGCACAGTTTTTCCAACCCTCTTTTTGTCTATGTTGGTGAGCCTGTGTGATTTGTGTAACAATTTCCGGTTCTTAGCTGACAGGAGTCACACCCTTGAAACAAATGGGCTACAGCTGCTACTGTAGCCCATTTGCTTTAAAGGTCGACTATGTGTGCTCAGAGATACTCTTCTGCATATCTGAGTTGTCTGAGTTATATGAGCTCGAAGCAATAGAGCCATTTTCCTCTGACCTTTGGCAACATGGCATTTTCACCCAGAGAACTGCCGCGCACTTGATATCTTCTCTTTTCCCCTTCTTACCACCTTCTGATGCTAGATTAGATAGAAGATATTTGCATTAATAGGTAGTACAGGTGCACCCAATAAAGTGGCTCGTAAGTGTAAATATATATGTTTCAGCAATGGATTTCTATGAATTTGGCACTGATATGTGTTACACCATGATGAGGAAACCTAGTAACACTAGTGGGCCCCTGACTTTTCACCAGGGGCTGCAAGCACCAAATCATTCACAGATACAGTGAAATATCTCAAAAGTAGTGAAACGGCTCGGCACAAATGTTGGACTTTATCTCTTTTTTCCACGAGCAGGTTGACATTTGTGATTCAGAGTGAAAAGTCTGGACAAACAGATAAACTTCCAGCCAGACATTCATGGCTTATGGTGAACTTTGCTATTGCCCTGAATTTTTGGTCCATTGATTTCCATTGAGTCAAAATCAGGTCAAATAAACACTGCCGTATGTGTCTAACAGGTCAGATTTTGAGACATAATTGTGGCCATGATCAGAAAAATAAAACCCTGATTAAAGCATTTTAAGCA
>JAMQGT020010125.1:0-67144 GCA_024447675.2 Pterophyllum scalare | reverse complement strand
TGTGTCCTCTACTTGGTTCAGTTACGTATTGCTGGAGAGAGTACCAGGAGTGTGTGTGTGTGTGTGTGTGTGTGTGAGCATCTGTGTGAGTGTGCACTCACATAATAGCACAATTGTGGAAGAGCAAAGGAGGGAGAGAGGAAGAGAGAGAGGGGATGCACAGCTACAATAGCACAGAGAATTGTAGTCACTGGCAGATATTAACCTTTTAACCTTGCACTTTCTGTTAACAAAAATACATTAAGCTCCTCTGGATAGCTGACAGTGAATTGGGGTTTACAGACTTTGACTTAGCATGACTGAATGATGAGGTTAATCTGTTTTGTGGTAATGCACTTTAATTACAGAAACAAGTCTGCGAAAAACCCATAAACTAAAGCGAGGTATATTAGAATATTTGGTGACAGCAGTTATTCCTGTTCATGATCTGAATGATCCATGAACTGTGCCCACACTGGAAAAGCTAGAGCAGGGAAAATAAGACTACTGAGGGCAAACAGCATTACACACAGGGCACCGAATGACCTTAGAATCGCAAAGTGAGTTTATAGTTGATTGCTGTTGATTAGCTAACAGGTGTTTTTAAGTAAGTGTGAGTCATTCTTATTAAGAGCTTTGCATCCCTAAACCTTTGGGGTCAGTGCAACTACTTAGGGTACTCTTAAGCAAAATGTCAGCATTGCCCTTTTAGTTTGCCTGAGTATCTTCTGGTGTGACAGCTTATTTAGCCAAACCATGCATGGCACCAATTATACTGGAGGGAAATCAATTCCAACAAAGCTCTCTGCTTGGACAAACAATAAAATGATCAAAGTAACTGGATGGGTTTTTTTCTTGCAACAAGCAGCAAAATTACTTTGTACTTTAAAGCTCAGTTTTTAACCCAGTCGAAATGTATAATTCTTGAAGCTGTTAAGAGTATTCTCCAGCATGACATGAGCACATGGATATGAAAAAAAAAAGAAGAGAGATAAATAAGCATCAAACGCAACAGAGGGGGAAAAAAAACCAAGATGAAAGGAGAATGGTGTTATGTTGTAACAACAGGAGGATAATAAATGCCCATCTTACTGTTTTGTTGCAAATTGTCTTTTCCAATTGAGTTTACAGAGTTCTACAGTAGCCAGGAGACAATTGTGTTTTCACACAATGAGTGACGTAGCCGGTCACAGTCCACTTCAAGAAACTGTGACACTTAATGTAGATTTTGATGTCAAGTCTTTATGATTGGCACACCTTCAGTTTTGATGCTCTGTCAAGTAAACGTACGGTAGAATATAACAACACTTAAAAGGTTGTATCCCAATAATAATAGTAATAATAATAATAATATGTCTGTTTTGGGTAATTTATTATCAACTTAACAAAACCGTTTGGTGTACCCTTAATAATAAAAACGACTCTAAGATTCCTAACCCAGTATGATGAAGCAAATTCTTCCTGTGCTAGGTATAGCAGCAATGTTTTTCAGCAGATTATTCATGGGCACATTCTGTGCTCAATTCAAAATACACAATTTTATAATAATTAGTGGTTTACCTTTTTGCTTTTTTTCCTCGCGCATGGTTCTAAGAGACCACCTCTGCTGTATTTAATCACCTCTTACCTTGTTTTTCAGACATTTCATTTCCGGTGTTGTCGTTATACATGTGCATTTTGTCAAGTTCAGGAGAAAGAAACAGTGAGTCATCCAGTTTGCACAAAGCTTATTTTAATTACTGTAATATCTCACTTGTGCTCCAATGCTACAGTCCTCACTGAAAGTACAGTACTGTGAAACATATTAAAATCATAATGAATATGCTAATTTTCTTTTTTTTATATATTTGGAATCCAACTGTGGTTTTATATTCTAATGATAAAAGCATCTTTTTATGTAAGCTATAATAAGTGCATGTAATTGCTGATATTATTATAATGGATGCCTATGTTACGATGTAGGAGTTCATTATGCTCAGCTAAGCTACAAATCTGCAGCGTTGCTTTAATCCATAAACCATAACTTTAACTCATAATTGACCACATATGAAGTATTATAATCCAGTGGTTTGACTTTAAAGACTTTAAAATCAACTGTTTTTAAGTGGTGTTAACTGATTATTTATAAATTTGGCCATGCTGTTCATCAAGGATGAAAGATTTACGAAAGTATGAGAATTTAATGTATAATTTAGAAAAAAGAGGATTATGTTCAGATATTCACTCTATGATTGTGTCTTTATTTATTTTTTTCTGACTGGAAGAAGATGAATGGATGGATGGTTTTTGAAAAGTGTTGCATCTGAAAAGTTGGTAGAGAGGCAGGTCACTGTATGTGTTGCCAATCGAAGTGGAGGTGCTGTTTTTTAAGCTCCTACTTGGTGTCATTGCAGCAGCAAGAGTGAGTATTGCACATGTTGTGCGGATTCTGAGAGGTATTTCAAATTATACCAGCTTCTGATAATAATGCTGGCCAAGGTGAGCATTCATGACAGTCCAGAACCACCCTCAGGACACAAGGAGTTGTACCTGCTGCTCCTGACGTGCTGTCCAGTTGTGCTAGTAACTTTTTTATCATAAAGACTGTCTACTGCCTGGTGCCATTCTTCAATCTTAGATGTTAGTCTGTCCAAGAAGGACATACAGTCATGCAAAAAAAAAAAAACTAAAAAAAAACAGGTCTCCATGAAGTGCTGTGAAAAATACATACACCCCATGACTCAATAGCTTGCAGAATCACCTTTAGCAGCATTTCTCTATGATTTTATCAGTCTCTCTCACCATTGTGGAGGAATGTTGCCCCACTCTTCTTTACAACATTACCTCAGTTCGTTGAGTTTTTGTAGGTATTTGTTCAAACACAGGGCTCTTAAAGTCCCACCACACATTTACAGTCCAGCTGAGGTCTGGACTGGGTCATTGTGACACCTTGAGTCTTCTCTTTTTCAGCCATTCTGCTGTAGATTTGCTGCTGTGCTTGGGACCATTGTCCTATTGCATGACCCAGTTTGGGCCAAGCTTTAGAAGTTAGACTTTCTTTTTCACAGGATTGTATGCCATATGCCAGAACCACACAGACCATTTCCTGAAGTCTGCTGTGACTGTCAAGCTCCATGGTCCAGGAAAGCCTTATATGCGATTACCTCATCATGCAGTTCTGCAGACTTCCATGTTTGGCATGGTCACAGCCAGAGACCAGAGGCGCCAAAAGCTCAGTTACACTTTTAGGTAGTTCTTGCCAACAAATATAGCAGGAAGTATTTCACATTCTCAGGCAGGATCATAAAATAAATCAATTTTACACTATGTGGATACGAATTGGGCTGGGCATGATTTATCATTTTACTGGTGTCCAGGTCATTTTAGGCTAAATTAGAGATTTTGCAATGAGGAATGACGTATTATTTGCATTTTTTAAGGCACAGAGACACCCACAAAATACAGAATCAGAAATGTTGTAAATCAGAGGGAATATTTGGAATGTGGACTCTAATGTCACTGCTCAGTCTCATAATCTGTCTCCTGTCTTAACAAGAGGTGTCTGAGGCAAGTGTGGGGAAGAAACCCAACTCTCACTGGTACAATTATAGAAGTGCACTGCAGTCACTTAGCCTCCTAATACACGGTGTGATATTAATTACTGTTTGTAAACAATGCACTTTGCAGAGATTATTGCATGCACTCGGCGTCCTCCATTTGTGTTTGGTAATTCTCACAAGTGATTAAGTGGTGCAGCAAGGACAGCTGTTCAAGATGAGTTCATTGGCATGTTTAATTAATTGCACTTGAGATAATTATTCAATCATTACTTTGATTAATTTTCTGCGTCCCAGATAATGCATCAAACGTCTGCTCGATGTCAATAGTTTTGAAAGCACGACTTAAACAAGGCAAACCATTTTGGGGGTTTTGATTTAGGACTAAATTCTGCTTTGTTTTCTAAAATAATGCCAATGTCAGCCAGCCTTCATGGGTATTCATTGCTTTGCCTGCATGGTTGATCTGAACAATGCTAATGCTCGCTAAACAGGGATCCCGTAAAGGTTGCCTTAATACCTGTCAAGCCTTCAGTACATGTGTCTTAGTGTTTTCTACACATGAGCCACACCCTGCCACTGCTCACTTCTCTGTTTGAAGTCATTTCAGTCTGCGTTGTGTTTAAAATACGCTTATTCTTCACCTCCTCAGCTATGCAGGGTAGTGGCAACATCCAACTGAAGGAAAGCCAGGCAAATCATTTGTGAGAGATCTTGTCAAACAGATTAATTCCCACCCTGGGCCTTGGGGTTCTGGACCGTTTTTCTGTCATGCTGCTTTGCCAGGCTTCCTCTTGATAATACCCCAAAGATAAAATTAATTGTGCAGGGAGATGTGGGATGGGGAGTATCTAAAAGGACCTTGAGCAACACATGAAGCTCTCTTTTCCTCTCCGCTCCTCTGCATGTGAAAACACAGAAACAATCAAACCGTCAAAAGCATGACAGATTGCACCGATGATCGCTAACTTTGTTAGGAAGTTTCTGGAAGTAGGAGGTCCTGACAGAAATGTGAAGGGACAAAATCAACCCTCGTGGAATAGCCTTGTCTTAAAATGTCTGTGCTCAAATTACCATCAAAGTGGAATCCCTCACTTCATCAGCAGTTTACAAAGAAGTATGCCGCACTAACATTTGCCTGCAACTGTACATCAGCAGGCTTAAGCACATATTCTTCTCTTCTTTGAAACTGACATTCAGAGTTCAAACAAACTAAAGATGTGGCAGAAATTCAGCATTGATATAGAATCTAATACAAGAATATGAGTCATGCTAACAGCAGTACTTAGGCACATCACTGTTTTGTTTCACTATCATAAAATGTTGCCATTACTAGGGACTGGACCACTATTATTTTTTTGCAACCATTTGGTCAGAAATGTAATACTAAATGAATTAAATTAATGCTAATTGAAAATTTGGAGGATCATTAAAATCATTAGCATACACGCTTTGGGAAGCATGACTGTAAATTTCATTACGATCCATTTGATAATTAAGACATTTCATTGAAAAACAAACCGCTTAACAGATTTGAATGTCTTTTGTCCCTTCTCTCTACCCTCATCCACAACCAGTCGCAGCAGATGGCTACCCCTCCGTGGGCCTGGTTCTGCCAGAGGTTTCTTCCTGTTAAAAGGGAGTTTTTCCTTTCCCACTGTCACCAAGTGCTTGCTCATAGGGGGTTGTTTTAACTCTTGGGTTTTCTCTGTAATTATTTTACGGTCTTTACCTTACGATATAAAGCACTTTGAGGTGACTGTTTGTTGATTTGGTGCTATATAAATAAAACGGAATTGAACTGAATGTTACAGAAAAAGCCTGAAGACAACCGAAGTCTTAGAAACCACCCTCCTTACACCAACGGATGCCTCTGCAAAATTTCGTGACAAGCCATCCCTTTATTTTTGAGATTTTGTATCCACAATGCTAGCGTGACTAAAAACTGTTTCTCTTCTTGATGCTGTGCATTCAAGTATACAACACTGGAGCCAAAATGCAGTCACACTTTAAGTGGAGCAGACCTTTCCCACAACCTCCTGTCACCATGTACAGCTCACAACATTACCCAACAAATGCTAATCCCTGCTGTGACAGTTTCTCCGTCTTCACCATTGCCCTTCAAAAACCACTCCAAGACCAATTCAACCAAGAAAAAAAAACCAAAAAAAAAAAACATAGAGGACAAAACAGAAGAGCTGGTAGACTGTGGCAGCTGTACTTTTGCTGTTTGCTTTTTTTTAATAGCCCCTTGGCACTTGAGGTGCCCCTGTCACCTCTACTGCAGATGGTGCAAATGAGCCTTTATATGCTGCTGCTGGAGACTGTGGACAGGCAGCCAAAGCACTCATGCAAACATGAGTTTGCATGGGGAGATGACTCAAACAAAAGTGTTGCTTTTAGTACTGTCAGAGTCAAAACACGTTTCCACTGCCTGAGGTAAAAAAATAAAAATAAATAAAAATTAAACATGTTACTGCTAGTGCTTAAATCAGAATTTTGTCAGGTATATTTTTTCCTGTGACAAATGCAGACTGGAGTGACTGTTGCTGAAGCTGTTTCTGTGATTTGTATATTTTTTAGCAGCGTGTACAGCGATGTTGGTACTGTCAAGAGTTGTAGTACTTTATCAATAAGAAATGAGATCGTTGAACTGCTTGCTGCACATTCACATCTTGGCAGAGGGAGCCGCAAGGTAGTCTGTCGTCCAAAAACATGTCTTGACATACAGCAAAACAGTTGTGAACGATATTGTTTGGTGGTTTCCATAGATGTGCATTTGGGTCTCATTTTAGTAAGCGTTTCACGCACATACTCTGTGCACGTACCCAAAGGCGGCTCTGTGATAACCCTCACAGTCCCTGGGCAGTCCACGTCCAACAGCTTTGAGCTTAAGAAGTTGCCGCTGTCACAGTGTGACATCATCAGCTGGGCTGGCAGTGTCCCAGTGGTGTCCTCCTTTGGAGCCTGAGATATTCTTCGACAGAGCTCATCCTGTGATGCCGCAGTGTCACTCATGGGCCCAGACAGCCAGGATGACAGCCCTGGAATGAGAGCTCAAGAGCAGGTAGAAACTATTGACAAGACCCTGGGGAGCAATTATGAGTAAACCCCACGGGCTTGCTCAAAGGAAACCACAGTTTGTTTAAGTCTATTAAAAACAAACCCACACCCCTGTTAAGGGATAGCAGTTCTTGCTAGATTGTTGGTCACAAAAGTTTGATGCTCAACTGGTGACGGATTAATCATAAAAACTCCAAGGGGTTGTCAAAACTAAAGAGTTTAGCTTCAAAGTAAATTACACCATTTGGGTTTTCTGTCAGCAAAATCTTGTCAGTCGTCATCTGTGAATCAGTGAAATAATAAATGTAGTGATTTGATTAACAACTTGACCTTTTGTGGGCTTTTCTACTCCTCAGCACTTGTACTTTCAAGCCTTAGAAAATCCAACAGGAATAAATTCAATAGCTACCTTTGACACTCAGCACTTCACTCTCTTTAAAATACCTTCAAATAATCAAGGCAGACAGGTAATGGCTTGGAAAAGGACTCGGCTTGCTGCCCTGTGACAGACATTTCCAATTAAAAAGGGTAAATAACTTGAGATTCATCTATTTCACCCTGTCCCAAGATATATCAGTCTATCGTGCTTTAAATCCGTTCAGCCCTGAAATGGTAATATCACAGATTTGGATTTCCTAGGCAAAGAAAAATGTCATATAGTTCCAATATCCTCACACTGCTACACTGTCTGTGTTAGAGCTTTCACGTGGCAAACGGAGCATGGGAGGAAGCCAGTGATATTACCAACATTATATTGTAGCTAGAACTTTACAAGGAGTTTGTTTGCAAGACTTTTGGATTTGACTTTTTCTAGCAGCAGTGTGCCAATATGTACATTGTTCACAGGTGGTAATGGGCTCTAATGCCTTAGCTGTTTTACTGTTTTACTCGTGGGATGCAAACGCCATGCGTAACTTTCACCAGCTGCTACTATGCACAAGAAGTTGAAGCTACTACATGTTACACAAATATGAATATGTAAGTTTGTACCAATGAATTAGACTACAAATTCATGCTGACAATATAGCTTCAAGTGAATAGGGCCCCAGGCTATGACCATCTGGTGACCACCAGTTGTGAGGGAAAAATAAGACCTAACCAATTGCAGGTGGTTGCTGGAGGTTGGAGGCAGTTGCTAGGAAAATGATCGCTAAATCCTCAGTCACAAATGCCTAGAGACCAGTCACTGAAATTTTTTTCGTTCTGTTCTAGAATGTGGTCACCAAATAGTATTTGTAGAGATGTTAAAGATAATTTCTTGCAGCATGCTTAAAATTGGGGTTTTTTTCATGAGTATTGTTAAAATTGAAAACATATTTTTGCTGGAAAATATATTGTATCTTTACTAACCCAGGGGTGACTTAAAGTACTTGGATAAAATTTTAGGACAAAGCCTCCAAATTAGGGCAAAATAGTTGCAGAAGATAATGAGATGCCTCCTGAAGGGTTTTCTACTATGAAATGGGGCTGTAATGTGATCCTGACTTCTTCATTTATCATATATTTTCAAAATCCCCGTCAGTGATGAGGCTTGTTTAATCAGAAAAAAAAGGGAGGAGCTGAAGTTGTGCTTACATTAGCTGTTTTATTCTTGCTAAATAATATTATTTTATGTGTGTTGTTGATTTTAACTACAATTTCTGCTTTGGCTTTATTGTTATTTAGAGTTTTCTAAATGCACAAACTCTAAATATGATTCCCCCCACTGCCCACCCCCGTAACCTCAACTTCTTGTGTGATTATTCAGCTGACATTTATTACACAAACCAACTTTTTCCTGGCCTGAACGTGATCTAAATCTGGCACAACTGGTTGCACAGATTAATGCTGCAAGTGTGATGAATGGGCCGCCTTTGGCCCAAAGCTTGCCCAAGTGCTAATAACCGGAGCTGATTTCAAGTCCAAATTGCCCCATATCCACATATGCATCCCAAAGACCTGGCCAAATTTGGATTACTGCTGTCCGAATACAAGTGAGCAACATTTAGCCATAATCAGCTCAACTTGGCTGGCTACCTGTGTTACCGGAGACTAGACTCTCACTCTGCTTTTGCCTTGATTAACTTCAGCCAGCATTGATGAAATGCAGCATCACGATAGTGGGGACCATCCAAGAGATGAAAGTCTTCTCTTTTTTTTTCTTTTAAATAAAGTGGCATGACTCATTAATGTGATGGATGACTATGCAATTTCTTAAAACCTCAACATCAAACCATCTCCACCAACCCCCTTCAAGTGTACCCCTTGTGGGCCATTCCCAGGTGAAAGCCGGACATTTAAACATGTCGCTTTAAGTGCTGAGGCAAGGTCTGCTGGCCAAATGATTGCTCTTTTAGCTCTTGAAGCTCCTGAAAACCCATTTAACTGTTCAAAGAAAATAATTATATCCACCTGAGATTTTTTTAAATGACAAAGACATGAGCTAAAAAAAAGAAGAAATATAAATTAAGTTAATTATTATCTCTAACAGTTAAATGGAGCACATCTTACAGATTGAGAACCAGTGGAATCAAAACAGACTCTTGCTAGTTTGACTTCATCGTGTTGACCACAAATGTAAATTAGCGAGGGCAATTTTTGTTCATAAAGGAGATCATGGGGCATTTAGCTAATGTGTTATTGTCAAAGCCCAATACTTTTATTCTATGGTATTCAAATTCTAATTGCACCTCAGTCCTGTTTTAAATTATCTGATAGCATCATAGCTCGAACTTGAAAGAATTCACATTCAGAAGTAAGCTAAAAAAAAACAAAAAAACATTTGATCTTTTCTCGCAGATTAATGAACATTTCAAACTAATTTGCTTGTTCTATGAAAGGCTCTGGGGCTTATCAAAATAAAAGCGGCTGAATGTGTGTGGCAATTTCAAACTATTTGCAGCAGATGGTGTAGTCATTTATATATTCAGCCTCTTTGGTTAAAGGTAACTGTGATGCGCACCAACGTCTTCAGATTTCAGTGTTATTTCCAGGACCTACTGCATGCTCACAGTATGTATTACAGTACACTCTGTATACAGCGTACAGCAAATTACCAGACAAATCATTTGTTTATAGTTAAATGACCACAATACGTAGTCTTGCGTGATTTTTCTTCTGCTTACACTTTTCTAGGGCACTAAATGTTCACAGGTCCACAAAAGTCACCTGAGGGAGTATCGATCTATATGTGGCAGCCTGATGTTGCATAACACACTGCCTGAGTACTGATTACTTGCAGTTATGTCCAGAGATGGCTGACAAAGTCAAATCTATTATATTGCATCCACTCTAAAGACACTCACAGAGTTGTTGTACCCTCGCTACTGGTGGCTGACTGGCCTTAGTTTCTATGGGAACCAACGTGCAACACAAACCAGTAAAATGAGAATACAGCTGTTTGCTGTTCAGATAAACAGTATAAAGGAAAACTAAAGTCAGCTGTAAACTGCTAAAAGCTGAGCAGCTATTAGATTTCAAATCACACTAAAGCTATCTTGTCTTTTTTGCTGTTGGAGAGGCATGGGTAACAAGAAACAACACTAGATGGCAAAACACACTTCAGGTGTGTTTCAATTCCCACTTCTGCCGTGCAGAGCTCTGAATGTTCATAGATAGCAGAGTTGGGTGACGGTTGTTCTTTAGATAGTTTTAGATGGTTACAGTATGAACTTACAGCAACTTGCAGTGAATTTTTCTGGTTTGCATCACAAGTTTTGCCACTGCTTGGCTAATAGTTAGCAAATGTTTGCAGACAAGTTGGTGTTAGCAATCTGCTAGCAACCAAAGCAGTCACAAGGAGATTTATGGTGCAGGCCACTCTGTGAGCGATTTTGCCTCCAGCAACTACTCGCCAACTCGTCAGGGAATACACATTTTTCCCCTCTCAACCAGTGGCTGCCAGATGATGAGAAACTTGTCTCTAGGCATGTGTGACTGGGGGCCATGGAGCTAAACTTTACATCTTCTGACAACTGAATTCTGAATTACTCGCCTGAATTTCCTGTTTGTTTTTTTAAAAAAAAAAAATCTTTTTAGAAATTGTGTATGTGCGTGCACACAACAGCATTCTGGTGTTGATAGTACCGTGATTCTACCTCTCTTTCTGTCCTCTTATGTGCGAATATGTGTCATCCTGGGAAAATGTGGTCCTGGAATCATCTGCTATATCAGAAACTACCACAAAAGCAGCTCTCAGGCAGGGATATTTATGTCTCTCTGGATGCCTGTGAACTTTCCTTTTTTTTTTTTCCACACACACGCAAATGACTTGTGTAGCTAAGTAAAACTTAATTATGGAGTTCAATGATAGGTGTAGCCCAGTACCTCCCTGCTATCACAGCTGTAATGCTGCTGCAAAATTGCATCTACATTTATAAAATTTTTATTAAACTGATTTAATAAACTGCCACTTTTTGAGTAGTGCGCCCTAAAAACATTCTATTAGGCTAAAATGTTATGTGAAATGCAGCTGCACCTATCAATAACACATAAGTGGTGCTTCTTAATTAGTAACAGCAGTGCCACATTCCCAGTCTGTGTACGATTCAGTTTTGCCCTGCCAGGAAGAACTGCTCCTCTTGGCGGTGTCAACATATGTGTCTCCATATTCATCTTTTTGTCTCTTTTGATCATCCGTTCACGTGCCTCAAGGGTCAGTCAGATGTTTTGCTTGAAGGGCTGTCTGTTTTTGACAAGTGCCCTACTCACCTGTGTACATGGCATGAATAGAACACAGAGTAAATATGTCCTCCCTTATGGTAGGTCAGACTACAAGGCAGTCCACATTTTTTCACAGAGAGCATTACAGGCCTGAATCAAGAACTGAATTTCAACACAGTGGCACATGAAGCTTTTGCCTCAAGGGCCTGATTTCCTTTTTCTCTGGTGTTTTAACGATTGAGGCTGTTCTTGACAGTCCAAGTGAGGCAGTCACATTTAAGTGGCTCTTGAATCCAGCCTGTTTTGTGTAACAGAGTTAAAAGTACCATAGTGCATAAAGACTAGGGATGCGTGCTTAAAAAATATTTTCAAGCCAGTCTTTTCAAATGCAAAATCAAACCAAGTTAATAATTACAAATTATCTGATAGATTAGTCCACTTTAGGTGATGGACAGAGTAAAGTCATGCTTTTTCCACCATTTACTGAAAAACTGCCTTATTTAACATTCATCCATCCATTCTCTTCCGCTTATCCTTTACAGGGTGGGTGGGGCTGGAGCCTATCCCAGCTGCCATAGGGCGACAGGCAGGGTACGCCCTGTACAGGTCATCAACATGTTGCACAGTTAACACAGAGAGAAAGACAAGCATTCACACTCACATTCACTCCTATGGGCAATTTAGAATCACCAGTTAACCTGACCCAATAACTGCACGTCTTTGGACTGTGGGAGGACCTGCGGTGTTACCGGTGTTAAACAAAGGAGCATCTTGTATGTTTCACAGCGTGATGGTGTACTTTTTGTTAAAAAGATAATGCTTTTGTGTCATGACCACAGAGCCGATGTGACTTAGCACAACGCTCCAAGTTTGTTTCATCTGTCGCAAGAAAAACTCACCCAGAAACATTGTGGCTTGAAGCCCACTTTCATTTAGAGAGTAACATATGGTGCAGCTAGATACTACTGAGTCTCAATCTCAAAAGTCAGCTTGTATCCATCTTGAAGTTTTCTTAGCTTTTAGTTTTGTCCTTCTCTTCAATCTGGGGTCAGTTTTCCTCTAGGCCAGAGGTGGGCTATAATTTCCCCAAAGGGCCACATGAGAAACTGGGAGTTTTAATTAATTTGATGTCTTTATGAGTTAACTGGTATGGCCCTGCACAACAGTCCCAGTTTCTCATGTCCACACCTCCTGGGAATCTTTACATTGGCCATGCATGCTTATCACAGTTCTGTCTTCTCAGATAACTCTGGTGTATATTAAATGTGGTAGACATGATGATAACAAATATCACAATTATTACTTTTCTCTATTTGAATGGGCTGAAGATTAAAACCACGTTACACTAATTAAAGTCTGCTTTAAATATTACTGCAACATATTATTTAGCACCTCTTAGAGGGCAGTTTTATCTATGTTTTTTTTTTTTAGAGCATGGTCCAGTTCTTTGCGCACATTATTTCTTTAAAATGTAAGCAAGCCATAATAGTAATATACCTACTGCCACGCCACGCCACATGCCATAATCCTGTGCCAACCAGTTCATAAAGAAACTTAAAGTTGAAATCAGTAAACTCTGGATACTTTAAATACTCTCAGAGTTAGCATTATGGGTAAGCATTTTCATTTCAACATGGATGCATATTGTAGATATTTTAAACTGCCCACAGGATGGCAACCCATTCAAACCTACAAGCTTTATATGCATTTAGACATTCAAACCTGCATTAATTAAATCCATCTTTGCCTGTTATTAGCAGTATACTTCATGGTGCACTGTTACATTTCTTAGCTTATATCTCTACCATCCTTGAGTCGTGTAAAATCACAGACAAAACTTTGTACTGTGTCACAAATCATCTGAAGATACTATTCCGTAGTGCAAGTAGTGTTCAAATACTTCACACTGCACAGTTTTCTGGACTATAAAATATCTGTTTATGCACACTGAGAAAATTGCACATGTAAGTGTACTATCTTATTGTCAGTTGTCCTGACAGCACAAATTTGTAATTAGAGAAATTATTTAAAGTTGCATCATCAAGTAAAATAAAAAGAATATAGCCACAATGGACAAAATCATAATCTAACTTTTAATAGTCTTACAGTTAATTTAGCTTGGCTTCTCTTCCAGCTGTATAAAGTCAGTCATATACCAATGCGTACTGTGTTTCTGCCACTACCAAAGACCTGCTGCAGATGGGATGATCCTCTTAGTGCCTCAGCAATCTGGGACACTATTCCCACTTCTTACTTTTGCCAATTTGCTCCTGGAAGCCCCTGAGTCCTTGTCTTCATTAAAGGAGTTCCTCATTGATCAATCACTGTCAGAGGAGTTGCTCTGTAATTGCACTGAGGCCTAATCATGACTGACGTCTCATCCCCCCGCTCTGTCACAGGTCTCGGGAGAGAGAATGCTCCATGACTTTCACACCTTCAACCTCAAGGTAGGCCTCTCTAAGGATTTTACTCTTCTCACTGGGGTTTATCTTTAGATTTATCTGGTTTTATGCTGGTTATCATAACTCATTTATATATTTGTGTACTGTATGTATATTAATGAAGATGAGGACAGGTAAGTTTAGCAGGGGAGAAGATGAGATGGATATTTGGAATACATAAGAGACCTGATGTCATCACAATATAGTCTTTTCTGATATAAAATGATCACACTATAGACCAATGAGATTGAGGAACAATTTAATTCATGTATTTACAGTTTTTATATATATATATATATATATATATATATATATATATGCTTGCAGACACACACTGTAAATTCTAAATATCCAGAGGTTTGTCACTCACTTGAAGAGAACACTTAGACAACAGACAAAAGCCGATCTTGGCCTCTCGTCAAGTTTCTCATGGAGCTAATGTTGAAGATTAACTGTTGCTGTAACCTTCAGCTTGTCATTTTCACAAGCAAAAGTGGCTGTCAGCACTCTTGTTGTTTTGTAATTTGCTGTTCTTTGCTTATAAGAGAGTTTAGATAACCGATTGAAAATCGAGTATTTGTACCCTTTGTGTTTAATCTTGGCATTTACATGCTCTAACTACACAAGCAGGCTGAAGTAGACAAAATTGAGAGCATAAACATCAAGGAATAGTTTTTAGCCCATTTATTATTTTTATTTGATACCACTTTGCAGATAGCCTCACTTGACGTTATTTAATTGTGGGGGGGGGTTTCCCGCCAACAACGTGGCAAAGGCTTTTAAAGTGGGATGAATAAAGTTCAGAGCTGTATTTTTTTTTAAAAAGGAAACATAAGCTAATGCATACAGTACATTTAATGTTTTATGTGCATTAGCCATCAGATGTTTGGAAAAGGACATTAATACATTCCTGCTCACAGTCAACATTTCACAGCTGCAGCACACAGTCAGAAAGATGACATGTAAGTCTACCATCAGCTCTGTAATGTGCGATGTCAAGCCAACATGTGGATTTTTGGAGAATGAATTGCAAAAGATGCCGAATGATAGAGTGATTTTCATGGAATCAAAATGATACCTCTGCCATGATATTAAACCCACCGGGATGCAAAAGTTCAGAAAGGATAATGTGATTTTGTAAAATGATTTGTCCCATTTTTGTCACTGAAAGCGGTTTCATGGTAAAGATTATCCTCGGTCCTCTCATGATCATGCTTTGTCATAAAGCTTACGGCCAGTGATTGCCATAACGCCTGCTAATGCCTACAATACAGCCCTGTAAGATTTAGCTCGCAACCCATTGCAATATTCTCAGTTTTATTCTCATTTTTTAAATTGTAATTTGCAACTCACTTATGTATCTGACAGCAAGGAATAACCTCACCTCTGCCCCCTCCCAACAACATGCACTGTATATTTTCAGATGTCATTTATGTGACACTTGTAGTACAAACATCCATAATGTTTTGACCAAGGGAAGAATTGCAACATGGATCTCAATCTTTGGGAATTCAGGGTGCAGTCAAAATAAAAGGTCAGCATTACTGAGCTCCCCCTCCTAACTTTGAAAACATGCTCATGATTGCTGCTGCTGTGGGAAAAAATACATAAATAAATAAATAAACAGAATACTGTGGAAAATGTTTTTCTCTGACAAAATATAGCAGCAGTTCCATCATTTGGGAATAATTCAGCATTATGTTTTAATGGTAGCGGTACGGTGGTGGTCAAGTAGAGAAATGGCTATCTACACATAACTAACATACACTGCACAACAACACATATAATACTCCACTTGTAACATAACAATATAAAGAACCAAAGCAAAAATAAAAGTGTTGTTTTTCACTGCCAGTCTATGCAGGGACCTTGGCATTTACTAAGCCTGCTATGTCATTGTCTGGAAAAGTGTTCAGGGCCATGTACGAGGAGGAAAGTTTTAAATTTAAAATGTAATCAGCACAATCACCACAAGCAATCAGTTCCTCTTCATTTCACCTGATCGAGCCCCCTGCTAAAATGAGCCTGTTAAATAGAGCATCTTATCAGGTCTGGATTAAGTTCTGACTTTGATTAACATCTGTAGTCTGAGTTTAGAATGTCAAAGTTCAACTTCAGGAGTTGTGTGAGAAAACTGAAATCATACAGCAAAGCTGGAGTCAGAAGCTGGTTAGCTTAGTTTAGCATCAAATGTGGGGTGGGGGGGCCCTTTAGTAACAAAACCTGCATGTGAGCTCTTTTAAAGATTAATGTTCAAAGCTCACTTTATTATTTTTCTTCAATCATCAATAATTCTAAAGTAATACTGTGTAGAATCAAAGAATGGAAGGTGAATTTTAAAGATGACATGATTACATACAGAGAAACGAGTAAGCTGTGATTAAAGAAAAAAAAACCCTCAAGATACTATATGACATATTTACATAATCTATAAATATGATCCTAAAGGGTGGGGGCAGGGGTGTACTGGCTCCCTCATTGGCTCTGCTTTGTTTTGACCCATTTCAAATTTGTGCACTGTTAGCAAACTGCCCGCAAAATCATTTTTGCCACTCTGACGTTGATCAATATCCAGAGAGTTAACTCCCTACCACATTTTGAATGATAGGCCCCAATTTCACATAATGAAAGAGAGCCATAAAAAGAAAATGCAGATATAAATAACTGGAGGAATGCATAAGAGGGAGAGTGATAGGTTTAAAAAAACATACAGAACAGAAGATGTAAATTAAACAATTAATTAAACAAATAGGGGAATTAATGTAAAGGTACCTAGCTGCACACTTGCCCAATCCAGGTGCTAGACACAGGTGATCGAGTGACACACAGAACAGTGGAGGTGGAGAGAACCACGGATATCAGCCTCACTAAGTAGTGGTTTGATTTTTGTTTTAGCATCACGGGTCTGACTTTAGCCTGCTGTATTAGGATGGACTCCTCTAAATAACATATGGGTGAAATGAGCAATAGCTGTACCTGAATCCCTGAAGTAATGAAATGAACTCATTAAACGAGTTATCCAAAGGTTGCTGGTTCGAGGCGAGATGTCGGTACGGCCTCCAGTTTCTAACGCGTTTATTTGGACACAACAGCTGATAGATATAATGAGCAAAATCTTAACAAAAGTTAAACACTCAAACACTAATTTGTTTCCCTCCATACATGACTGAGAACAAATTATGCGTGTGTGATTTTTTATTTTTTATTTCTCAAGCAGTGGGGCCGTCTGTGTGCATGCTGAGCCATCACAACTAGTTCTGTGCAGCGGAGGAATCTGCCAGCTTCAGCGCTCTGAGTGTTTCGCAAACAGTGGGCATCTTTGAAAGGCCGGCTGCTGGCTGCCCACCCAATCAGAAGTTTGAAATAGACAAAATTTTCTTTCGTACTTTTCCATTGGTGGTACTTTCTTTTTGTTAACTTTTGACTGGGTGGGCAAGTGGCGTGAGAGCAACAAAGGCAAACCTTCAATTTATGTGATTCTCCTTTACCAGAGAGATATCTTTGTGAAGGTATTAAAATGTATACACAGTTCTTTATCCTCCAAACTAAAGGGCATGGATTTGTCTAGTTTATATAACCTGCATGATTCAGTTAATGAAAATGGCCTAATTTTCAGGGTAATTCCCCCATTTTAGAGTTTCACCCATTTTAAGAAAAAGTTATTTACTTGATTCACAATAAAATACAAAAAGAACATGCCTAAGTGTTTTGGCGTTGTTCAAATTTCATTATGAAAGCCACAACAAGCTGCACTGACTGACCAGCTATGAACATTTTGTGAATTTCAATGTCACTACAGCTGAGCTCATTTGGGAAAAGGCAAACCGAGCACACACAAGCTATATCCAGACATAATAAACTGTCGCCCTGTTCACAGAGGCGTGGAAAGGAGAGAACACCACCCCAGTACATCCTCAGACACATCTGTGCCCAATGCCCCTAAAATGATGTTTCTTTTGCAGTTGAAATAGGTCAGCCGTGAATACCTGGATCCTTCCATTTCAAAAAATCCTTTAGCACACTTAATTAAGAACATAACTGTGCGGATTATTGAGTGTAAATGTAACAGTGCCCAACTGTTTTGTTTGTTTGAACTTTTAGTGTGCTGAGGAGCTGTGCGTCTGATATGCGAAAGGAGGTGATGCAATTCTCGTTCATTAAATATTTCCATAAATCTTAGATTTTTATAAGCGGCTTTGTTAGTAACTGCAAAGGCACAATAGTGCCAACTTGGCCCTCATTTAGACACTGAATCATTCAGATTGCACCACTGTGATTGCTTAATTAAATGCTCGACCGTGTAATGACTTTGCTTGAGAGGGAATTAAATGTCTAAATGCTGCAGAATCTGCGCCAAGCTGAATAGAAATCAATGGGACATAGTGCAGGCACCGAAGGTGTTTTCCGACTTGTTTAGGGTGAATGTTTTGTATTGATGCCATCCCTCAGTCACTCAATCAAAAGCTCATTCCTCTAAGTCCACAGCATTGATTGCTGGCATACAAACAGTGTGCTTACTTGGTGCTTTCTTGTGAGATCGAGGAAGTGTATTACGTGCATGTCTTTGGCATGCTGTATGTGATACTGGATCTACTGTACATCAAATAAAAATTAAGCTTCTTACAACATTGTGCATAATGATTAGGGAGCTACAAAATTACAGTAATATATATATATATATATATATATATATATATATGATCTACATTTGCTGCATTAAGTGTAGCAAGTGTAGATCATTTCATACGCCTCGTTTCAAATGCAGCCCCAGTCTGTTTATGGTACAATCACGTTTCAAACTGGTTTGAGTTTACAGTGCGTATTATTCCTTGCTGGCTATTAAATGGCAGCAAAACATGGCTGCATTTTTTTTTCTCAAAATAACTTTCAGAGTCCAAAAAATGATCACTCTTCTTTTACTATAAAAGCCTAAAGGCAGACATTAAAACCCATCCCACATGGAAATAGTTCTTGAAAGGAGTGCAGCCAACTAATCTCACAAACATTTGATTGAACCGAAGACCTTTAGAAACCGCCAAAGCTGGGAAGGGCATACAACTCCTAAAATGACAACCGATTATCAAACTGCCTCTGGCTCGAGACACTGTAATCCCCCAGATGTTGCAGTCTATGAAATATGAGAGTCTGAATTAGTTCTCTCAAACAATGTCGGCTTGTCTGCATTCGTAAACCCTCAGCATTTAAGTCACAAAATTAAGTTGACCCCGTCAGAAAGCTTAAGGACATGTAACAAAGCCCCCAGCAGCCTTATTACTTCATCTGCTTTCATCTCATCTACTCTGTGTAATAAGTTCCCACTCTAGCAAGACCACTGGGGCTAATAAGGGTTTTATCTGCTTTTTGATATTAGATATTAACACCTCATCAAAGTTAAGCCTGCTGTAGGCTCTAGTCCTCCCTCCAAATTTACATTAGCCTAACAATGTCTCAAAAAGAAATCTTATCAAATTCAAATTAAGGGTGAGTTGAATAGCCTGAAGGATACCACTACCCATCACTCAAGGAGCGAGTCATTTGGTTCTGCTGCAAAAATACAAGCAGGCTTTATAAATCACTGGACTGTAGGTCTTTTTTTTTTTTTTTGCCTAAACATTAATACTTTAAATTTGCCCCCCACAATCCTGAATCAAAACAGCACACATTTGTAGCAAATGACTGATGAATGCTTAGCCGCCGGGAATGAAAATAGGTCTGACTGACACAATCAGGATTTGCTGTTTTGAGAACTCCATAAATAGCGTCTCTAGTCAGCCAGTCTTTGTGATCTTTACCTGAAGGGGAGAGGCATTTTGTAGCACGTGTGTTGTTTTCTTGTTTTCATCAGATATTCAGTGCAGGCTGTAACCCAGTGATTAGCTGGGATCACCTGTGAACCCAACGCACTTGCAAGCATCCGTCATTAATCCTTACTAGTTCTGCATGACATATTCGATGAAGACGACTTACAGCTTTTTATGAAGCTCGCAAAGAAAACACAAGTGTCTAAGTTATTTTAGAGGTCTTATTTCTTCAAACATTTCTCAAGGTAAATCCTGTATCTAGAGAGCGGGTGCAAAGGTTTCAGAATTCTTATCATCCCTCGTGGCATCCTTTGTCAGGTTGTGTGGGACAAAAAAAAAAAAAAAGAAATATTAACTGGAAAATATAGCTCGGAGAGATAGAAAATAAATTACTTCAGTGTGGCAAGGAAAAGAAGATTGTGAGATTTATCAAGTCGAGATGGAAATGCCTGCTAAGTCTGTGCCCCTACCTTGAAAAATTAAAGAAGAAGAAAAAAAGAGGAATGCCTCAGAGTGCACAGCGATTGTGATGTAAAGGCATGTATGCGTGCCCACATAGTTGTTTCATATGGAATTTTTTATTGCCTTGCATGTGGCAAAAGATCATCCAGAAGATTCAGCTAACACACACGCACGCGCACACACACACACACACACGGTCCAAAATAATCCAAGCTGCACTCCCCAGTCTTTTAACACTTAACAGATTTGGTGTGAAACAGCTTGACTGGCAAAATCTATAATTGTACAGATAAGTGAACATGTTAGCTAGATAAAGGTTAAACTATCAGGGATATGTTCTCCATCCGTCTAAAGCCAATTTTACACATTCAGCTCAAGCAACAGAGAGTGGGAAAGGGGGGGGGTAAAAACTGGCAAGTCAATATTGATTGATCTGGAGCCTTAGCAATTACCTCCATGTGCAGAAGACCATGTTAAGGTCAGTATTATCTTAGCTCATTTTATGGGTCAGTGCTCTGGCTTTAGCTGAAATAAATTAATGGAGTAAACATTTTAGCTCACCTTGATGAAATTTACAGCAAGTGGAAAGGCTTTGCATAGGTGGGAGGTACAGTGCTGCAGTGACCCTTGATATTTTCCTGAACCCTCATAGGTAGTAAATCCCAGCATCAAATAACACAGACGACACCGTAAGGACAACAATGATTTGATAAGATGCAATCAAGCTATGAAATTCATCTGGTTTACGGGTTAACCAAACCTGCTTGCTTGAAAAACAGATAGCAGTTATTGTGATACTTTTAATGCATGAATTTACTCACATTTTGAAGTTGATTATTTTAATTACATTAATTATAACATTATGTAGGCAGTTATGATGAAATTAAAACAAAACATGGCCAAAAAAACCATGTTAAAAATTGTATTAATACCACCAAGTATTCCTCCTTCTACCTCCCGCCAAGCAAAATACAGTAAGCCGTATACTAATGATATTGTACAGCAGGGACCGCGTGGCCATGTCAACAACTCCAGTTACATTCATATGCTGTGCATTTCTTTTGTGCATCACTGTGCCAAAGGCTGCCATTATCATTTCAAACTAGGCAAACAGCATCAAGTAGCCTACTGTAAAGCACGACTACAGCACCCTCCATCCATAATAATAGCGGAGTCGTCAACTTTGCGTGTTATTTCTTGACACCTGTGTGTATTTAACTGCAGGGAATGGAGAGCGTTATCAGTCAACCAAACATTCCATCAGCTTCGTATCGGAATTCTCCTCTGGCCTTCGGGCTGACTCACAAACAGCTCTGTTATGTTCTTAAGTCCAAAATAAATTCAATTTCCAATACAGTGATCTCCTTAATGAAAAGTCAATGTCCCTCACTCATTGGCAAGCTCCCACAGGGACAGTGAGAAAGATGAATTTATCAACAGGCCAGAGACTGCACCCTAGGGGACACCGCCCCTTATGATCAAATAGAATACCGCTAAGTGTGTCCAACCAGTCTTCCATTATTACCCAGCTTGTGCTTTTAATGTGAGCTGACGAAGGAGCGATGACAGTATTGATCTGACGAAAGTGCTATTTATGTACTCACAAATCCTGTAATCAGTGATTACAAAAGCACTCTACCACTGAAGCCAGCCCCGTTCTCAGTTTGTTGAGTGCAGAGGGTGACATTTTGCTTGTGTCGTATGCATGCGGGGTTGTCTTAGTATGCCCGGTTTGCAGCATTTCCTCGATTAATGTTTAGCGTACGAGCTCCTGCCACATGTCTCGCTTCAGATCAGCGTCTATTTCTGAACAGATATCTGAACATAAACCTGATTTTACTTTGGAACACCCTTTCCATTTTCGTTTTTTAGCAATTTTAGTGGAAATTCTGCATTGTTGCGCTGCATTCCTGTGAACGCTTCAGAGGTTTTTGATTATTAATAACAGCATGTCTTGTCAGCAGCATAACCTCCTGATAAGGGGGACATGAGGTTGTTGTCATGGTGTATGGTTAACAGTATTATAGATAAGCTTTAATCCCCACTCAGCTCACTGTAATGCATAGCAAAAGTGACGGGAGCAGAGAACTCGCACATGTGTAAACATCAGCCACGGAAGAAGAAGTAGAAGAAGAAGCGAGGCGCTGAAATGACACAGCAGAGAAAGGAACATGCAGCGGGCTGCTCGCCTACGACGCAGATGTAATTCACGCTCATCAGATTCATTATTCCATGAGCGCAGCTCTTGCAAGGCTTTCAATCACATGAGGTACAAAAGTAAATCACGTGTAGTTTAGCATGCATGAGCATACTCCACCCCTGACTGCACATTCATGAATAAAACTAAAATATGGATTTATAATTATTGACCTCATACATTTAGGCCTGGACCTCCACGCAGCAGAAAATCCATATATAGTCACTCGCATGAGTCCATACTGTGTTATCCTATAAATAAATTGTGACAAGAAGAAGAAAAAGTAATCAAATATAAAAAAAATTCTGAAACTGTGTTTATACAGTCAGTATTTGTGGGTTATGTATGCCAGATTAATTATGCATTCCTTATAAAGTACAGAAAAGGTAAAATATGCTGTGAGGTTTGCTATATTTAGGGTTATGGGATGGTTTTAAAGTTATATGTAGCTCACTTATAGAATCCAGCTGACACAGACGGCAGCAGGCTGACAAGAGTGACGTCGATGCAGGATAAACAGCTGATTAAAACCTAAATTTAGGCTTGATGAGGTTTTTTTTTTTTTTTTTCTCCCTGTCTGGGATCCTTCACTTTACACTGAAATTGGATTGTAGGACTGAAGGGAAAAAAAGAAAGAAAGAAAAGAATAGCACATTTAAATGCGCAACGTCAGTGATATAGAAAATTAGTTCCGATGTATTTTCTGTTGTCCATTTTACTCTGAATAATGCAAAGTGTAATTTGGAAAGATAAAAACGGAAACTCATTGTGCGAAAAATAAATAAATAAAAAACTATGAATTATGCCCCCAAAATTAGTCCGTTACTTGCAGAAAGCTTTTATTGAGATAAAGTGTAGAAAACTGAGCTTGTAGCATTTTCATCTTCTCTGGTTTGTAATTTAGAACGACAGAAAGTATACAGAATGGTGAACCTTTGTTGCAATTGGTGCAATTTTTTAAAAAAAACTTTCATATATGCATCGGTTTTATCGTGCTTGAAAAATTGCTGTATCGTGTCATCGATGCATAGCGTTTGGTGTTGCACGCGCACACTAGCGCTCACAACAAATAGTGCATTGCTGCAACAGTGTGCGTTCAGTATGAAAATGTACAGTGTATGCAACTTGATATTTTTAAATGGAATATTATAGTATCTTTATATTCCTGGGGGCAAATGCAATCTATTGAGACTCTAATTTACTGGATCCTTCCCTGATAGAAGATCTCTGTTCATCTCAGTCTTCACTGTGTGAGTCTCTCTCTAATGTGGCTGTACTGCCCATAAACAGGCATTGAGTGATTAGCGCTGTTCTGCCATTGACATCATTTGCATTTTAATAGACCATAATTACAACTCAGGGAAAATAAATTGCAGTTTGAAGAATGTTTGAATTACTCCAACTCCCCAGCTCTTCTTGCGAGATAGCAGCGAGCATATGCAGGGGCTGTTTGGATAGTTAATGTCAGGTTCAGAAATGTACAGAGAAGCAGGATTGCAAAGTGAACCGAATAGAGGAAGACATTGTGTTAATGTCACTCGTAACATGAGTGATTTGGAGATTGAACATTTTCCATAATAAGGCTTCAAAATCCGATGTCAGCAGCGCTGAGGTGAATTTTTACAGGGTCTATTTTGAGATATATCACCGTGCAAACAGCTGTTGATAGATACACGACTGTTTCTGAAATCAAATCTCTGAGCACTCTGATACAGAATGTGTCTCTAATCACAAAGCCACCCTGCCAGCCTCCTGTAGTTTCCTGGCTTCTCATTAATGCCTGTGATAATTGCAGTTTGTCCATTTAATATCCCCCCGGTCTGTCTTATCGCCACACCTCACCTGCTGAGATGTGACACCTTCCTAGGATTTGCCGAGGGGTGTCTAACCCTGGCAGTTAAAGCCCATGTGACCCTGTAAGCAAGAGTGACAACACAATAATACTCCCCACGTCTAATCTTTCATTGGTGGATTATCAGATTAGAGGCCCCAGTTGTTTATGGGTGCTGCGACTATCGAAAAAGTTGATCTGTCAAGTTTATCTTACACTTGTCGTATCATGGCTGTGTTGGTCCATACAGTTGGCTGTGGATGGAAGATAAGGCTAACACAGCTGAATGAAACCTTTGGAAAATGAGAAACAAGGCTTTTTGTTTTGTTTTGTTTTTTAACTCTGACAACAGTGCACTTTATCTAGTTTAAGAAATGGACCCCTGCAAAAGCATTACTGCTCCTTCGGATTCACTTGATTTCACTGACCTCTTTAGTGTGACAGAGCTGCCCTTTTTGACTTTGAAAGCACATATCAGAAATCATCCACCAGTTTAACACTCGGGTTAGTGGTGTGAAATCACAAGTTTCAAAGAGGACATAATCCATCCTCTTTCAAGCTGGCTCTTTGTGGCATTTCAAAGACTCGAACTGATCTAGGTTCCCTATCAATCAGCTGTTTTGACAAGTAACAGAGTGGTGTAAGTCCATTGTGTAACCTTTGGATGTGGTTCACTAATTCAGGCTAACTGTTTTCTTTCCATTACAAAGCAGGGACTCTGAAGGTTATTGGCTCTTCAAACAGGACTGTGACAAGATATCTCTGAATACCAGATTCGAGATCGCTATCCTTTTTAATCTGCTCTTATCGGATTTGCAAGCTAGGGTGTAAATGTTTTGACATCACCTCTGGTAGGATGGGAAGTTGAGTTTCAAATTTCCGAAGAAACATCTTTATTTGAGCAGAATAATAAACGAGCATAATGACCAATAAATATTCTGATAGTTTTATGCAAAATAGTTGGCCGAGGTATTATTTTATATACAGTACATTTATCATAATGTGAATATTCCAGTGTTTATTACCCAAAGTTGAAAAGTTAACACTGACACAAAACTCAAGGAAAAAGCTGAAAATCAGTTTCACTTTTTTTATACGGACAGTGTCGACAAATGTACGAGTGGCAGGCTCAACCTCTGGGCAGCCACTTTCAATTGCAAGGCAGTTGCACAGTTCGCCTGGTGGCCCTGTCTACAAACAATCGGGATCCGACTGGAATCACTGTCAGACAGATTGGCGAAGGTTTGCACGTAATTGACATCAAATTGAAAAATGCATACAGATGACCAACACGGAGTCAGTCCGCACTGATGAGCATAGCTCGTCTGCGACAACTGTCTTTGCAACAGAGAACTCAACTCAAATGGTTGGCATCTGGTTGTACAGTACTGTGCATAATTTTTCAAATTGTCATCACTATGGATAAGTGAGAGGGATACAATTGTGAGCATCTACAGCTATCCACAAAATACAGGGGAGGCTCTGTCATGGTTTGGGGCTGCATTTCAGCCAGTGGTTTTGGAGAACTTGTCAAAACAGATTTTCAAGATTGTTACAATAGTACAAACTCTCTTTTTGCCTTTTATACTTTATTTCCATGTGTATTTACTCTTTTCAATAAATCGCTGCACCTATTTCCCATTTCCCTAGAAAAATATAAAGAAATAAGTGTGGCTCAAGGCTTTCGCACAGTACTGTATTCTGATTATATTCATATATAAAAGCAAGATTGCCAAGCGTCTATGTCATTTTGAAGTTAAAACGCTGTCCTGCAGCAGCTACATCACTATTTGTGGAATAATATCTGATTCAAATCTATGAGTTTCTGGCATAATGTGAATATCCGTGCATGTGCACAGCAACAGATATGCGATTTTCGCCCGTCTATCACAGTTAATTGCTATATTATCACAAAATGCAATGTAATTGACTTTATTCAGTTGCAAACTAATACCAGGCTGATAGCAGAACGATTCAGTCTTATTACTGTTTTATCACCATCTTGATGCACCTGTGTGTCACTTTGGCAACCATTTCAAAGACAACAAGAACACCGCAAGTTCATCGCATGCAGTCACATTAATTTTGGCCATGCCATAGTCTTCAATCAGTGTTTTCCCTGATGTGATTCAAGTGTAATCAGCATGGGACCTGCATGACTTTGGTCTGGCACCACAAACTATGTTACTGCTACGGTTTTCTGTCTTTTAGTAGAAAAAAAAACCCATTCGATTAATCTAACAGCCTTTGTAGATTCAGCACACTCCCATATCAGCTAACCTTTGCCAGCCATTACCTACAGTCACTGTGTGTGGTGAATCACAGTTATGGAGCAGTGGCTTTGTGAATTATCTAAAGGGCCTTTGAGTCTTGGGATAAAGTGGCAAACAGCATTAGTTAAAATTTATATGTATAAGCACCAGTCTTATATCTTAGACTGGTAACAGCAGAACACTCTCCTAAAGGGGAAATAATAATTCCTCTGTCCTATTCCCATCTTATTTATGGCACAGCACACTGGTTTGTCATTCCCAGCCAGTGTGATTATTCACCTGGTGAGCATATTATTCTAGCAAATACCACAGCTATAAAAATTCTTCATATTTCATTCCAGGGGTTTGATGAGAATGCGCTGAATCCCATTTTCCAAAATATTGGGTATTCTGTGCAACAAGAATATGGCTTCCCTGATTACATTATGCCTCTGAGCTGTGTTTAGCCAAATGTGCATGACTTGCAAGTAAAGTGTACAATAGATTGCTGCTGGTGTGTCATATTAAGGTTAAAAAAAAGGATGGAAATGAAGCAGAACATAGTGGTCTGCCTTCATCAGACTTTTTTTTTTCATGTAAATGAAATCCTATCCACAAGTTGATTTATTTATTTTTTTTCCATCAGTGGAAATTAAAACTGAGCTAAGGTCATGTCTGCTCAGTAACAACAGAGTGACAGCGGGTTGTTAAAATACTTGAAGGTCTTAAATTACTGAGTCTTAACTCAGTGTTTCAGTGTTTTCGATATTAAATCAAATACTTAAGCTTCAGAGAATTGTCTCCTTAGTCACAGTGGTGTATTCCCATTTTGTCTTTGTGTGTTTATTCTCACAGGTTTTAACATTGCACAAAGCAGTCGCATGCCACTAGTTCTTAATTCAGCACACATGCACAGACACAGAAAGTCCAAGGTAAAAATCATTTTCACCTCACAAACTGAACCCTTTTCCTATTTTAAAAGCAAGACATTTCAACTTTACGAATAAAATCACTCTTTGATACTAAACCAAAAGGACCCAGCCACAACTAGGGGCAGTCTGCAGCACAGATGTCCACCACATGGAGTGGACGCATCTCATTTGTTGCACTTTGGAATTATTTATTTATTTCCTAGGTCTGATATAGGGAAACATCTGTCACCTTTGCCTAAGTGCCTGCTTGCATGATACACAGACTATGTTGCAGAATAAAGCACCCTCCTAATAAAGCTCAGGTGCAGAGTCCTGTGAGGCATTTGGAACGCCCTGCTGTCGCAACAAAGCACGCACTCACTCCCAAGCTATCTTTGTTTTGCAGTGCTTTTCAATTACATCACTCTTTTTTTGATTATTTTTCACTGGTGTGGTTAAATTAAAGTCGTGGCACACTGGTCTAAGTTATTGATACAAATAAAATAATCATGGTTTCACTTACAAGGGGTCTTGTTTTGTTCATTTCCAGCTCCATATTTTAATTATTTTAATTATTTATTAGACTAGCAAAGTAGCTTTGCTTGATCAACAGTTAAAAATAATCCTTATATAAGGCCATCCTTTCAAGCCACCTTTATTCTCATTGTCTGCCCTTTGTAAACAAATCTGAACAGCAGGTTTGACAGGGATATCCATATTAAGCATTTCTGCCCTCAGTGACATCATACAGAGCAAGGAGGAGATAAAACTGCCTGAAATGGAGCATTTAAAACAGTCTGAAGCCTGAGCAGGTCATATTTAATATGAGTACTCAATTGGTCATATTGAATCAGACACATATATACAGTAAATGAGTGTTATACATGAAGATGGAAACCAGAAGACTTGTGTTTTGAGCGCTGCCAAAAGCCAGTACTTGCTGTTTGGCTTTTCCAGAGCTCCTAAACGGTTCTTGTGCTCCTTTTCCTAATGACAGTCACCCCACCCTCCAAAGTAAATTAATTAAAATGGCACAGTGCCACACTTGTGAAAGAAAATCTGATGCTCATGTCTGAAGTATTTGAAGTGTCACCCAAGATAATGGATGTAGGAGAGGTTTCTAATTCTCAGAGCCCAGCCCCAAATAGCACCAGTAGCCATCTGTATTCTCGTTTCTGCAGCACTCACTAAATCAACACACTCGACACAAGCCTGAGGATGCCTCCGCACAATCATGCATGACAACATTAAAGCTTTTCTTTATTGCCTCTCCTCTTCATTTTCCCCCTTCTGAGCCCCCCTTAACTGCTATCTGGAGCTAAAAGCAGTGGTACCATTGCAAATATTATCTTGAGGTTAGTGCAAACACTGACAATATGAGCTGTTACTTGTCAACAGTTTCAGTCAGAGCTGAAAGCCGTGTTCGAGGATGATTTCATCCTTTCACAGGTACGAATTTAAGAGAAAGATTTGTTGCCTGATCTGTGAACCCGTGGTCCTCTAAAAAAAAAAAAAAAAAACCCTGCTTCTAAACAAGAAAAAAAATCATTAAACTCTCCTGCATTCTTTGGGATTTTCACTTAATTGCCTCTTTTGTTCCTGCATCTACAAATTTACACCCATAAATCTCTAAAATGTCGGATGAGTCAAATCCCCAGATTTTCATGAGCAGGATGTTTCAATGATGAGCTGGATCTGTCATTGGGGAGCCACTCAGCACCCACAAACAAATTGAGCAGGCACCCAAGATGGATCTGTCGAAACTTCATTCGGCATCTCTCTATTTAATGATATTATATTTCATTTCCAGAGCAAAGAAAACACCATTACCCAAAGCAGTGAGTCGTAACGAGCCATTCTGCCACAGATTCCATTCCTCCTTGGTGGTACAGTAATTGAATTACAATGGCATATGATAAAAAGTTTGAAAACAATTGCATTTGTTCCTTCCATGTTACATACTAAGCTCAACTTTGCGCAGAATTAAAGTCATTGGAGCAGACATAGTCTGATTTCAAAACGTATTCTAAGATCTTGATTGGAAACATCATTCAGATGCAGCCTTACTATGAGCAGAAATTAAAATGTCACATCATCTGTAGTGTGTTATTTGACCCCATCAGCTTTGAGAGGTGAATACTGTTGACCAACCAGCAGAGAGGTCAAAAGAAGTACGCCAATTTCTGACAACCCCCTTTGCCCATATTGATAACTAACCTAAAATTTATTTGTCTGGTAACTGTGCTTAAGTGCGCTGAGAGCTATCGGGGTCTTGAATGGTGCACCCAATTGTTTTGACCAGAGACTGAAAAGCAGTTATCATTTCAATGCGAGCAATATGCTCTGAGGGGAAAGGACAAGAGGTCAGCAGAAGTGGAGTAAGTGCTCCCTCAGGCACAAACACTAAAGGCCATTCAAAAGAGAGACCAGGGAAATTGATTTCGGCTTTATTCCTGGACAGATGCAGGACTGTACTGGTGGGTGACCCAACGATGGACCTGTCTGCTCAAATTAAGAAACCATTTGGAAGATATGGCCACATGTGAATGGCCAGTCACACTCTATGAATTTTGTACAGCGATAGCATTATTTCACACATCAAAACATCTAGAGGTCATCCAGCACTTTTGTTATGCGGGCGATGATCTTTTTGTTGGGGCAAACCCCATTTGCTAAAGTAGTTTGCAAGAAGTGCACTGTATGGTCTTCATTGGCAAAACTCAGCAGTGACGCTGTAAAATTTCTGGGGCACTGTCAGTGGCACAAATTACATAAAGACATAAAAGCTTTTGATATCGGCTGCATGCATTTCGACAAAAGTGGCAATGGCACATATTTTTCCCAAAAGATAATGGAGAGTGCTTTGAGCTCCCACCATCATCCCTCTAAATAAGACAAAAAAAGATAGACATGCAGTCTAGCTCACAGGCTGTCTGACAGTTTGACAGCAGCTGAGTTGGCTGATTTTGAATCTCTGCTTTATTCGGTCAGATACAGTACTGTACAAAAGACTGGCATCAGCCCTCATTTCTCCATATTTTGCTTGTTTGTATGCTAATCCTCTTAACACTAACCTGTGAATGATCCAAAAATAGAAGAGGCACCTAACTTAAGGGATGAACTAGTGTTGTGTCTATGCATGACACAGAACTTAACCAAAAAAACAAACAATTTTAAACTGTTCCTAAAGATACAGTTTCAAATTAGAGGACAAGAACCCGAAAAAAAACTACGTACAGCGGATGAACAGGACACGAGAGATGCATACATCTTTTAGTTGATCCATCTATTGTTCGCTGAAGCCTCATCAGAAATGGTCTCAGTGGAAGGGTGGCTGTCAAGAAGTTATTTTTAAGGAAGGAAAACAGGGAGAGCTATGTCAAATTGTCATCACTATGGATAAGTGAGCAACTGTGAGCATCTACAGCCATCTGTAAAACACAATGGAGGCTCTGTCATTGTTTGGGGCTTCAGTTCAACCAGTGGTGTTGGTGAATTGGTGGACTCATGAACACAGAAAGGTACTTGCAGATTTTGAGCCACCACCTGGAAAATGTCTGATTGGCAACGGCTTCATTTTTCAGCATGACAATGATCCCAAACACACTGGCAATGCGAAAGCATGCCAGGATACAAACCCCCCCACAATGGAACACTATCAGTCATGGATTGGCCTCTTGACAGAGAACAGAACAAAAGGCAGCCAACATCCAAAGAAGAGCTTTGAATGTCCTTCAAGAAGCTTGGAGAACTATTAAAAAAATTAGAAGACAAATTGCCTAAGAGAGTTCAGGCTGTGAATAAAGGTGGTCGTACCAAATATTGACTTTCAAACGTGTTAAAATTGTACAGACTCTGTTTTTGTGTAATATACTGCATTTCCATGTATGTTGGCACATGTTTCAATGGAGCCACAGCACCTACTTCCCATTTTCCTAGCAAAGTATAAAGAAATAAAGGGTGGCTTGGGACTTGCACAGCACTGTATTCAGTTATTCACAAGCAAAAAGAAAGTTCTACTGGTTTCTTTAGAAGAAGAAAAAGCGTTATACTTAATAAAGGCTAGGTTCCAGTACTTTTGTGTCTTAGAATATGTCTGTATATCAGGGTGAATGTAAAGTGTGCATATGCTGCCATCACTGCATCTTTGTAAATCCCATTGATGAAACATCTTCACTTTTTTCATTACCCGCCATTCACCTAATATTCTTCCTGATCAAGATAATTTTCCAGTCAATGTGGTGCCCTGTGGGAGCTCTGTGCTTATAGCAACACACTGTGCATATACTGTACATGATCCATGCATGCTCTGCTGTTATGTTTGCCGTGTTTACAGCTGCGCAGATCAGGTTCAGCTAAATGCTGATTTTCGGGCCAGAAAAGAAAAGGAGAAAAAAAAAAAGAACTCTTGTTGTTCTGCCCCTTCAGGCGCCATGTTTATACATTATACCACACTATATGAAGCAGGACATGAGCACTGCAAAGGAAAAAAGGGTTGTACCAGCCATCGCTATGTTGCTTCAACACCACGAACCTCGGGGCTTTGCTGACTGCCAAGCTGCAATCACCCACAGAGCCGTGTGCTTATTTTCTCTGCCCTCTTCTTGACCATATGGAGCATAAGGGTCACAGGGACACTGTGTTTCACAGATTTGTCTCTGTGTGCGAGAGTGTGTGTCTACATGTTTGTGTGTAAATGTATTGCCTGCTTGGAAAATGAGCCAAAATCTGCTTGCTAGTGTTTGTGGATTTGGCAGTAGGGTGCATTGATTTTGTCAGCGTTTGCTTTTCCCTGCCAGCTAAGAATACTTTTATTAGCTCCACCAATATAGATGCAGAAAATGTTCATAGTCTTTTCACATTCTGCTGTGTTGGAACTAGTACAATGGCAGTGTTCTTAGTGTGCTGGGATTCCTTTTTCTCATTACATCCATAACCAAGAACTGCCAACCGTGTATGAGCTGTTTCTATTCATGAGAACGTCTGACTAGTGTTAGGAAAACCCCAGATGATAAATGTTAATGCCAAAGGTCAGACACACTCTAAAGGTGCATATGATGAAGTATCTTTTACTGCATTGCCAGCTGATATTGGGTCAGCTTGTCAGAGCTGACATGGTAACATAGTAGCAACCTCTCGTTTAATCACTGTATTAATTCACCCATCACAAAGCCCTAATGACACTGCTGCTGGCCGATTAATCTCTGAATTTGATTTAGCAAGTGTCCATTCATCATAACCGACTCTTTCAGCATGCAATCAATATGGCCCTTTTTGCACTTCAGTCACCTAGACCTCAAGAGGTACACAGTCATGCTGTGGAGAGTGTTATGATAGAATAATGCTTGCCCAGGCCAAAGGGGAGAAGCATCAATCACGCATGAGCACATTTACTCAAAGCTCTTTTTCCTCTGGTCCTTCTGATGTGCACAAGAAGCAAAGGCCCACTCATCGACAGTCTCGTGGACAGTAAACATGTGGCCGACTATTGCTTACAATAAATTATGGTGACGCTTCAGCTTAACAATCTCTTATAAAATGCCAATTGCCAGTTTATTCAACTTTACTAACTGTTAAACAATGAAATTTGAATTTATATTAAGTTTAAGTTTTGTTATGCCTGGTTATTTTAGGGGAAGGGAGAGCCACAACAATTTAACTATAGTAATTAGTAATTAGGAATATATAATATAATATATAAAATATAACAAATTAATTGGAGCCAAGATGCTAAACTACTGCAGCAGAACTGAGTCAAAGCAAAGGAAAGCCGAGTTAGGAACATGAAAGGCATCGGCCTTCCAGGAAGTGTGAGAGCACTGTGATAGGAAACCAGCTTATTATGGAATCAGAAGCAAGTCAATAGCTCCTCCCACTTTGATTAAGTGAGAGGAGCTAATTAGTCATTTTGTGATAAAGCTTTTGTTACTGATATGTGAGCCCTTCCTCAGCCTCCCTACTCACACCTCATCCTTTAGTGTTGGTCCTAAGTTATCCTCAAATTAGCACCCAAACTGTAATCTTTACCTAAACCCGACCGAGTTGTTCTGGTGCCAAAGTCGAACCAAAAAACTAGTGAAAATAAAAATTAAAAAAAACAATATTAAAACATATTGTCCAGGTTCATGGCCCTATGAACCATACCACCTCAACACACTGCCTACCTACAGTATATACTGTAGATAATAATTCTTCATAGTTGCAGCCTGCTTGCTTGTGGCTACCTATTTACTTGTGTACAGTTGTTTATATTCCTGTATCTTGGAATGAGCTGTGTTGCTAGTGCACCTTGTCAGTATCCCCGTATGCTTGTGCTTGGACTCACACTGGCCCATACATACACGCGGCATCAGGCCGCCAGGCAAAGGCAGCTCTGCTCACTCAAGGGGAAAGTGAACAGCTGTGCCTGTGACAGCTGGAGCAGTCATGACATCCCTTCACCAAATATCAGGGATGGCTTTGGACACAATGGCGTATCAGCTAAGAGGGGTCCATTTACAACCTGGACGAGATGCCAGGGCTTTAGCCTGCGAGCAGGCTGAGCTTAGTTTTTCCGCCATGCATTTCCAGTGATAATGTGAGAAGTAATGAGTTTCTCCTTGGTCTGCAGCCCATATAATAGTCCCCCATTTGCTTCAAAACAAGCCCAATGGAGCAAATTAGATAATGTTGTGCCTGTGAAAAATGAACTGAATACTAATGTTTATTTTTGGACGTCCAGTTTCAGTGATTTCTCATCAGATTCTCACCAGAATCTTTCCTTGCTTACGTTTCCCAACCGTATCCTGAGCACCGTGGAGGTAATTCACTCAGGAGAGAAAACATCTGCCAGATGCCTTGAAAATAAGCACTGCACATTTAGGAGTAAGTTTGTTTCATTAGCGAACATGGGTGGCATGTCAATCATTTTGTCTTACCCTGGAGATACATTAAGAATGCAAAATGTTATCGCGCATAAACACTTTCTCTAATCATCCCCGAGTTTGGGTTTTGTTTGAAATATTAAAAATGATGGATGTCTAAAATGTGTTAGAACTTGTCGTAATTGTGGAGGCAGCATTAAAAAAAGAAATCTGTGTACTATGCAAATGAGCATAATCACCTTCAGCCCCTTTAGCACCAGACCAATTTTAATTACACCTTAATTTCATGTATAAATACCCCCAATTCAGGCAAGCTGCCACAGTAAGCACCAGTAGAATAGACTGCGTGGGAGGACTGTATAGGTACAGATAATTACAACTCACTGTTATGGACTCCTGATTATATGGGGTGGTGGCCAACATACTGTCTCCAAATAACACCAAATGAACTTCACTGAGGTGATAGATTGAAGTATGTCGTAGTTTTGGCAGAGGTGTCATGTTAACTGAAACGCACTTCACAATAGCGAGGGCAGTGTCTTTTTATCTCGACAATACAGCCCGACCAGTCTGTTTGATGTTAATGCGAGATAACTAAGACAGCAGTCTAGCCACTCCAGCTGCCAAGAACGTATGACTCCAGGTTATTTAAAATTAGAGTTAAGCTGAATCTTGGTTCCAATTGATGGTACAGTAAAGAAAATTTTTTTAAAAAGTAGCATGGAGAAGCTGGAGTTTCCCCTTGTTATATGTAGGATTGTCAGACAAAAAGATACTCAGATACTAATCAGTACTGAAAATTAATTGGATTAGATACTTATTTGTAACAGTGTCAACATCAACAGTGCGGTCATCGCCTCCTCCAGCTCACACAACTTCACACAACACCTCTGCAGACGGGCAGTTGCTGACAAAGTTGACATTCATGACACTGAACAGCACTTTAAAGGACATGCCCATTTCAACAACATTGAAGCATTAAACAGTTTTCATAGATATTAACTTGACAGGTGCACATATTAACGTCAGCCACTTAACTATTAGCAGTTACCTAATAGCCACAAGCTAGTGTACTTCTTGTGCCATTCCTTGTCCCATGCATGGATAACTGGGAGGGTTGCATGAGGCAGGGCATCTGACATAAAATATTTGCTTAATCAGACGAACAGAGCCATCCCTTGTGCGGATGGATCCGCAGTCAAACGTATCTTTATCCGATAGCTACATTAGCCATCTGTTAAGTTTTCATCAAGGTAGTGGCTACTATTGATCTATTTGATCAGCAATGAAAATAAGGTGCCCTGTCACCAGACAACCTAGAAAATGCTCTAGACTTTTTGGGTTTTTTGGCACTAACTCATTTGTCACCTTACAGTTATGACACTTTTTTTTTTCGCATTACATCAGACAAATGCAAAACAGTGTTGTCACTGATGTTAACGTTTGTATTGTTGTAATCAGTTTTTTTTAGTCCATCTTAATTTTTTTGTCATTTTCTGCCCCTGTAGATTCAAAAATGGTGTCGAGCATTTTCCTGCGTATTGGTATCGAGCTTGAAAATCTATTATCGTTACAGCCCTAGTCTGATGTTTTGGAAAGACTTGGCTAAGCAAAATATTGTTGATTAATATGTTGGGGGGGGGGTATGTTAAACAGGCCTCTGAAGTTTGTCAAGTCTATGTTTTTTTTTCTTCCCAGGAGAGGTTGTGTAAAAAAAAACTCCACAGACTTATAGTTGTGTTTGTGAGTACATTTGGGTTTCCAGTTATGGGCAACTTGACTAGGACATTTCCGGGTTTTAATTAACTTGATAACATCAAGTGATTTCACAGCCGCATCCACATATTTGCTTTTTCCTTCGTTTCCCACACAAATAACAAACAAGTATACATGTATATATCATTTGGTACTTCACCTTATCCATAAACAATATTGCTGGTGAAATGAGCCCACACTGACAGCAGGAGCTACAGTCCATCTCAAGGAACCATTAAAGTTGGATGAGTGGATTTGCTCTATAAATAGAAGCTTTTCTCCTGCAGGGACTGAAGACTGAGCGTTGTTGAGAACACAGGCGCAGCTTGTTGTGGTCTCAGATGTTCCTTAACACTTGATTTCCTCAAGTTGCTGTTCCTTTTTCACCACGCTATTGTGCTAATTATTTTTCGGCACGTTCCACTTGGGTGGCTCGCGGCTCTGACCGCACAACCTCAACCCAACAAGAGTGCTTCTGAATATCTGCACAAGTGCACAACACAATGGCTTCTGAATATTATTGGCTGTTTTTAAATGCTTTATGGGAGCAGAAGGAGCATTTTGTTGCTCGTAGCTTTTGGAACCAAGTAAGATTTCTGTAGAGAGCATTTCCTGCAGTGCTGCTCTCACAGTAACTCACTCTGGATATTCAGGTAATTTCATATGTGTGTGTGTGTGTGTGTATATATATATATATATATATATATATATATATATAAACATAAACAAATCCTTTTCATATATGTTTTTTTAGGATTATTGGTATTCTGCTGCACTTGAACTTCTACTGTGCTGCAAGGCTCAGAAAATATAAACCAAGTGCTTCCATTATTCAGCAAGTGCACTGGTAATTGCTGGAGACAACAGCATCCACTGTTATACCGGCAGAACAGCGATGCAGTCAAAAAGAAGAGTGTCATTGTATTGCTTGTCACGCTGAATTTTTCGGCTGTATATTTTTTACATTTTCCCTCAAAAGCTCCAACTTGCTGCCTGGAGTCATTGCTGTCTACCATAATGTGAAATGGGTTTGCACTTTGTGTACACATGTGTAAACCAATGTTACAGTTGGAATCTGAACTCGTATTTTTTTAATGTTTTTGTGGAGTGACTTCTCTGTTTTGAGCTGACTGTAAAATATAATGATTGCAGCGTTCCAGATACGATCTTAGCATGGAAATTTGCACTGAATCTGCCACTCTGTGTGATGATTATGATCTCTCTCTTATTTATATATTTTTTTTAAATTGTATAAGCAAGATGGGGCTGGGGATGGGGATTTTCAGCCAATGCATATTTCAAGTTCTTTAGGAGAAAGGAAAAGTGCTGTCTGGCGGTTCTAAAATTTTTAGCCTTGCCTACAGAGGTCAGGAGTTCCATGCTTGAATGCCCATATTTGCATCTTTGACTCGGTCTGGCCCAGTGAGGAAGAATGAGCTGTTGCGTCTCCTGTGATGTGCTGAAGTGAGAATGTACAACAGCATTCACTGAACCGCACGCGCTCCACTGATCTCAGCGTGAAAGTATTTCGCCACAGAAGGGGTATGCCTTCTCCCACAAAAAACTATACATATGCAAAACCGCATGAAAATGTGGCCAGGCCTTAATGGGAGCACACGAATAACTCCACTGAGACAAGATAAGCAATATAGTCATGCAAAAATGTGTTGACTTTATTTACATTTTCAGTGTGGCAGCCTTTTTGCCATTTATTTAGGTTCCTTTGGTCCTGTTCGTGCTGATCTCCTTATCGCCACAGTTTTTCATTCCCCAATTATCATGCAGGATCATAACAGCAATACTAACCACAGGCGTTTCGAGTGTCTGGGCTACGTGACCCTCGTTTGTCATTCCCAAGCTACTACGCTCTCAGTCCGTGCAGGCAAGGTGAAATCTGCATCACTTTCTCATATTTACATATGAACTAATGATTCCCCCGTGGGCTCACTGCGCCCTTCCAAATACTCTACATGGTGCAACCAAGGGTGATGTATGGTACTAGTGGGCAACTAAAACTGGTGACTAACTCAGTATGATACATGGTTTCGCAGTGTAATTGCAGCTCCCAGCTGAATAGGCCATAAGCCAACAGAGACCTACTGACCTTGGTAGAAGTTAAAATGGGCCCCATGCCTCTACGTGACCCATTTTGTCACTGAAAACCTTTCCTGGGCATTAAAAAAAAACTGACAGACTGCTGTGAATGGATATATTTGCTCTCAGTTACTACATACTGTACTGTAGGTATTTGGGATGTCAGGAAAGCTGCTTGTGCAGCACACTAGAAAAGACATTACACATACATGAAAGTCAGTACTGTAAAATGATGGTTAAATATGGCAGTAGTTTCAAGAAAAGCTCATTAAAGATTATCAGGCAGTCAGCTACTTCTGTGGTCTCTGTACAAACTGTTAGCTCCAGGAAACAACATTAAACAAACCAGACGTCTGCGTAATTCAGCCAGTACTCGTATATGCGCTCCTACTTTATTAGACACACGTGGAAATCTGCTCTGGTGGTGGTATGCCACACAAAGATCTTGTCGAAGAATTATACGCCGTCTTTCAAAAAGCCAGATGCTGCCCTCTTTGTTCTCTATCACCCGTCTTCCTACCCCGTCGCCGCCAACAGCTGTTCCCTCAAACAGCAAAGGCAGGAAACAGATAATTGAAAATGTCGATCTCATTAATTATCATGGTGAAAGTTGAAGAAGCAGCTTTCATTTGGAAATAAGTGGCTCATTCTGATTCAAGCCTGAGTGCTTACAAAGCAAAATCATATTGCATGGCAAAACCTATACCCAATCCTTTCAGCAATTGCTTAAAGCACCAATAATCAATGCTTTAACATCACATCAAGTGACTGTGTGTGAAAAGGCTTAGTCATACCTAGAGGGAATCACCACCCAAACCCTTAATTCCTCCTGCAGGGTAGCTGCTTTCAGCATATTTTTAGGTTTTAGGGCTTGTTAACATCCAGCTGGTGAAAATACAGTATTGTGCAAAAGGCTTGACTCACCCCTGTATCCCAAAGATTACACAGTTGTACAGTTAGTATTTTTACACTAAGACGTTGATTTATAAGGAGCTATTAGCCAAAAACCTGGCTTCTCTCAGCATAGTGTGCAGCGTGTTCTTTGAAGAAACTGGACAAGCGGAGGGCAAAAGATGAAGCGGCAGGCCTAAATATCAATACGTACAGAGGAGGTCAGAAGAAAAGCACAACAGTGAGTGAGTGGACAGCCATCTGTAAAGCACGGTGGAGGCTCTGTCATGGTGTGGGGCTGCACTTCAGCCTGTGGTGTGGAGATCTTCTCAAATTGATGGAATTATGAGCACAAAAATGTAGCCTTAAGATTTTGATCCACCATGCAACACCATCTGGAAAGAAGTCTCTGATTGGAAACAGCTTCATTTTCCAGCATGACAATGATCCCAAACACACTGCCAGTGCAGTAAAAGCATACCTGAATAGAAGAACAAACAATGAGGCCCAAGGCATGGCTTGGCCTCCCAGAACCCAGAGCTCGACATTACTGAAGCAGTGTGGGATCATCATGACAGAGAACAGAACAAAAGGCAGACAAAAAATATTGATTTCCAAGGTTGTTAGAGTTATACCAAGTCTCTTTTCATACCACAAGATGGTGAAGTCAGTGAATATAACCTTTATTTAACCATGCAGTTCATCGAGAGCACCTTCTAATTAACAAATGGCCTCTCGAGGAAACTGGGGTAGCTATAAAGAAATATGAGAAAGAAAGTTAAAGAGCAGCACACATATGAAAGCATCTCAGCACACTTAATAAATTTTAGATGAATTCTGTAGAGAGTAACTGAAAGAAGCACCTTTAAAGTTTATTTCATTTCATGAGTTGCTATCACAGACAGACACAAACTTCCATACGAGTCTTAGAAAACCAAAGATGCAACACAAATCAGCGTAAGCTAGTGCTCCTGCTGTAATAACATCAGCGAACAACTCCACTTAACGTTAAAGACAAAGCTGAAGTCTTTTATCTGAGCGGTGCATGCCTTATCTCTGCAATACGACTCTGCTGTCAGAACTTTTTAAAGTTTCTAGCAACTCAAAACAACAGTCCGAAGCATTACTCACAAAGAGAGGAGGATTTTGTAGAAATTTGGTGACTAAGTGGTGCAGATTACAGTCTCTTGCATGGCAGACTTAAAGCTCTCTTCCTGGTCCATTTAGAGAGGTGCCAGCCACTCTTGTACCTGTAACACACACTACAACTCCTAATTGATTTTACAAGGCAGCTTAGGCTCTAATTGCTGATTTGCCTGGGGAGATTCTTGATCCAAATGGCTTAGCAAGTTCTTTTGTGGCATGCTGTTAGGAGATTTTCATTCATGGGAGAGTAGATGGGACGGGGATTGAATGAATGCATCAAGAGGCAAGTTGTGTACTGCATTTAGAGTAAACAGATGCATTCCATGTGCCCTGCATTCATTCCATATCGCATTTGAAAGTTATCTGCTTTTTTTTTTGGAGTGACAGCAAATGTAAGATGATGATGATGATGATAACTAGTGATATTATTCCTGACTGCAAGATTAAGACAGGAAGAAATCACTGCATTGTGGTAAACAAATGCAAAATGCTTTTAAGGATTACATTTTGCAAACTCTTCAAGGCAAATCTCCTTGAATCAGAAATTAATTGGCTCGAGTTTAGAGTAAACGTCACTGTTTTAGCACTGTTTTAACTTTTGACGGGGGCAGATGAGTAACGGGATAACAATATTAAAAAGATCTAAGCGATACAACACTTTGAATTCCAGAGTAATTGATTTAATTCCCTTCTCTTAATCAGCAGCGAAGCACACCAACAATAGAAATTAGTTTCTCTGCATGATCAAAACTTATCTCTGTTTCCTTTTTATACTTGATGAAGCCTAAATCAAAACACATCAATAAATTGTCTTAATGGTCATCAGCACCGGGCGAGTAAATGCATCAATCGGCATTAATCACTGCGGCAGGAAATCTCATTCAGATTCACATTACCGGATCGGCCATTAAGCCGATGCAGTTCGTTTTAACACCGCTGTGTTAAAGCAGTCACGTGACGCTGTAGTAGCGAAGGGCAGTGCAGCCGTGTGGCTTCAAACACTGTAGCCAATCCATAGACAATGAGAAGGCGAACAGACGCATTCGCCATTTTCTCTTTTATGCTCGACTGGGCTTTTTAAAGGTCCAGAATTATCAGTATTACTGGACAGTGAGGCTTATTTTCGTGTAAGATTTAAAAAATGCAGTAGCGCAAAGGTCAGAGTCCCATTTTTCCATTTCTTCTTTTTTCTTTTGAGAGCTGTGGCAGCTTTTCAAGTTATGTGACATCACAGTTATAGAATATATACAGATTAAGTTAATCCAGAGTATCTTTTTCCACTTTCATATTATGGCTATTCCTCTTAGGGTGGCATGGCGCTGCAGTGGTTAGTGGTCCTGGGTTCTCCCTGTACTTGAGTGAGTCCAGTCCAAAGACATGCATGTTAGGTCAATTAGTCATTCTAAATTTTGTGGCCATGAGCATGAATGTTTGTCTGTATCTCTGTGTTACCCATGCAATAGTAATGGCAACCTGTTCAGGATGTACCCCACCTTTCACCTATGACAGCTGGGGTCATATCATTAAAAAAACATTTTTTCGTTTGTTTGTTTTAAATATATATTTTTTTCATATTATCCCTCGTGTCCATGTGGCTCAGATGTAGTAGGGGCCTCATGGAAGGTGATTTCCTGCAGATAAAACTAGCTTTACCCTGTTAGTTCTGCCCGGATACACTATTCTATTCATGTGCATTTTTATTAGCGATTACCTCTCATGCAGCCATTTTTATGCACAACACCAGCTCAAGCTCAGAATAGAGACATTAAGGTAATTTCCCGGCAAATGAAATTTTTGCAGTGATCTTTTTGTGCAGTCGGTTATACTCTGTGCACTTACTGAAAATCTTTTTCTTTTTTTCTTTATTAAGATACTGATTAAAGAAAAAATCTTAATGAGATCCTATTAATGGATATTGCAAGCAATTAGCCTAGCCAAGCAAATTATGAAACTAAAGGTCATTTTAATTTGCTCATTGGTTGTACTGAAATTGATGGTTTGGCTTTCAAAATAAAATGCATTTCAAGGAAGTTGCAAATATGAATCGGGAGAGATTGAGGTGATTTTCACTCATGTGAAAGTGAGAACGGTAGTGATGCAAAACTCACGTTAGAGAGTCCTAGGGTTAATAAATATGTAGTTGAACTTGCACATACATGTTTGTCACTACTACTACTATAAACCATATAATCATAGGCATCTTTTTAGAATTGCAAGAACTGTGCATTACAATTTTAATATGATTCAGTTATAATAATGTGCCACTGAGGCTTTAAACACTATTCCAAATATATGCATCATATCACAGGATCAGAAAACCATGCATCTAATATTTTAAGCACAAAGGTCCCCTACTAAATCTCCAGGGTGTAGCATGTCTCTGATCAGCTCACACATCCTGTGTTGTTTTGGCCCTCACATCCAAATCTGCTCCTCAAAAAGCCAAGAACTAAACAGTATGGGAATTTGATGGTAGTAATCTGACAGAATATATGCAGTTTCATAAGACTAGCCAGGCAGAAAATAGATTGGGGGGGGGGGTGATTTGGGGAGAGTCAGGATGGGAGGGGTGGAGGTTACAGAGAAATAATGTGTCACTCACAGTGGTGAAACTGCTGCCTCTGGAGCCGAGGCTGAGGAATGACCCAGTGCCTCTTTCATGTGATAAAAATGGGGCATCTGTAGCTTAAATGTTCTTACAGAAAAAAAAAGATACAAGAAATGAAGATATCAAATTTTATTTTATCTCTAACACCAACGTAATCACAGTGTGTGCTTTGACAGAAGAGCAGGGTAATTATTGAAACATATGGATGGCTGCCCCCCTCTTAACCCCCTCACTAATGATCCTTGGCTATTACAGAAGGGCATGGGAAGGACACTTCTGCCATTAACTGATATATAGTACCACAAGCCCATGTCCTTTTCTACACTTGTTGACTACAGAGAAGCACTGGAAAAAAAAATGTTGAAAGAAAAAAAACAGACATACACTCAAAACCATTCATCAAACAGGAAAGGGAACCTATATCCTGCATGTACAAACTTTAAGATCTTGCTTATCATCATCATGCTGGAGAAGGAGTGTGTTTGCTTGTTAACATCCATAGATTAACAGATCAATATAGCCACAGTCTGTGTACAAAATGAATATGCAACATATATCTTCTAAATTAATATATGCTGAAGAGTAACTGTATTTTTTACCAATCCTTGATAGACTAAGAAAAGTTTAAATAGGTTGCTCTCAGAGGATGCTGGTACTCTGGGTTTGAACTCAAAAATTACAACTGCTTAATCTTTGCCACATCAAAGCCTTTACATTGGCAGGAGATTCAATTTAACTCTAGACGACCCACTTCAACTCCATTAACTTTCTTTGTTGTGAAAGAGATCGGGGAAGATGCTTTCTCCTAATGTCAGCTTGCTTAGGGCAATTTTTTCAGCTTGGGAGCTGCAGCTCTCTCATGTTAATGGACCCAACGATTACCCTCCACAGTCCATGCAAAACATGCATACATCCCCCAGGTGTATCACAGTGTGACCCAGCCAACTGGCGCTTTTGTTCATCTAGTCTCGTGGCTATGGGCAAAAGTGATACCGCTACACAATGAACTAAAAGCTTTGGCGGGCAGCGAGAGCCCCCAACACAATGGCTGAAGCTGGTCCAGAAACAGAAATTGGAAATAACTTCATTCCTTCAGCAGGATACAGGACTTGTGTGATTCAGCTAAAATGGATTCAGCACCAGTTATTTGGAGAGCTGGTAAATTTTTGTATAGGACCAAAGCAATGCAATACTGTGAAGAAGTCTTGAGCCAGTCATTTCTTTGTGTTTTGCTAGGAAAATTGGAAATAGGTGCAGAGATTTCTTGAAACATGTACAAACATACATGGAAATGTAGTATATAAGGCAAAAACAGAGCATTTATAATTCTAACAAGATTGAAAGTCAGTATTTGTTATGGTTGCCTTTATTCTTTAGCACAGCCTGAACTCTCTGAGGCAGCTTTCTTGTCATTTCTTTGAGTAATCTTCAGGAATAGTTCTCCAGGCTTCTTGAAGGACATTCAAAGCTCTTCTTTGGAAGTTGGTCGCCTATTTTTATGTGCCCTGTCATGATGATCCCACACCCCTTCAGTAATGTTGTGTCAGGCTCTGGGGAGGCCAATCCATGACTGATGGCATTCCACTGTGTGTTTTTCTATTCAGGTATGCTTTTACTGCATTGGCGGTGTGTTTGGGATCATTGTCATGCTGAAAAATGAACCATGGTGGATCAAAATCTGAGAGTATTTTTCTGTGTTGATAATTCCATCACTTTTGACAAGAGTTCCAACAACACTGGCTGAAATGCACCCCCCAACCATGACGGAGCCTCCACCGTGTTATACAGATGGCTGTACACACTGTTGGACCTCTCTTCTGACCTCCTCTGCACATATTGATGACAGTTTAATCCCAAAGTTTCAAATCAGGATTCATCACCCCATAAGACCTGCTGCTTTTCAGTCCAGATCTTGTGTAATTACCTCAGCCTTTAATCCATGTTTGAAATGTGCCAAGTTTTTAGGTAATAGCCTTTTAGGAATCACCTGGTTGGTTTAAAAACTAATTTACGCCTGTCAAACTGTGTTATCTTTGGCATTTTTCATAGGAATGGGAACAAACTATGTGTTTTTTTGACAGGCTGTTAGCAACAATGTTTACCATTAAGTGTAAACACAACACTGATATATCCCTTGGGTTTATGCTTCAATGATTCATATGTCAGTGTTAAGTGGCTTAAAAAACAAAAAGGCATTCTTCTGAAAATGATCAGGTACAAGGAGTGGAAACAAAATGAGTGAAAAAGCAGCCAATTTCTGAGACAAACTTTGAAAGACTAAGGCAAGTCCACCTTATAAACCACTGGCTTCTTGGAGGCAAAATATAAAGAAATGAGGGTTGGCTCAAGACTTGTGCACAGTACTATACATCACTTCAAAGGCCTGTTTGCAGGTCAAGTCTAAGCTCTGGGATTAAAGTTACAATTAGGCTTACATTACAGAAAATACAACATTACTTCAAAATTGTTTTTCTTGTTTGCTATGACATTTTTCACCCCAGGGCTGGAAACAGGAAATCTCATAATGGGAACAAAAAACAAAACACTTAAAGCCAAAATACGAGAGCCCCTCATCCAAATGAAGTCAAACTCTGCACTGCACTTACCTGAGTCCACAGCAATACTTCTGCAAAGGTTAAACTGGATCGAATAAACAGTGATCAAGATAGAGCAGACAGACATGAAGAGATTTTATGGAATTACGCATAAGAATAATAGGTTTCTAGTCCTTGCTGTATGAAATATGTTCCACTGGCAGACATTACTGCAAATCATTCTACAATATGCCTTAAGAAGTATATGTGGGAGAACTAAATATTATTTAAATAGTTTGCTGCTTATCATTCACTCAGTACAATTCTTAAACACTCTACAGAGGACTTTAAAAAGTCTATGATATTTAATAAGGGTTGTATTTATTTAGCCCCTGTATGGCATAACTTTGACACATGATATCTTAAATATCCGCCAACGGTGAAACTAGGGGAGGTAGACATGATGACCTTCTTAAAACACCATCTGTTGCACAGGACAACCACAGCAAGGCGAGATTAGCCAGTGAGATTGAAAGACTCCCATTACATGACACATGCTCTGCCACTGCACTGTAAATGACCAAAGACAGTGTTTTCACTTCATTTCAAATACTGTTGTGTGTTCACAATGATTCTATTATGAAGCCAGTGGAAACATGTCTACACTTTTGTAATTAATGGAATTGTGAGATTTGATGGGCACAAAAGCTAATGTGAGCTGCTTTGAAAAGGAAAATGAGAGCACTGTCCTTTGACATTTTCCATTTGTATCTGGCAGGTGATTAAGCTCCAGAAGAAAGTGATATTATCCTGCTGTGTGTAAACAGCCTGGGAATATTACACTTGATGAACAGAGATGATGTGCAGCCTACCTAAATTACCTTAGTGCTCCATTTATTCCGGCAACATCACCCCACACCATTATTTCACAGCCTTCAATTTATACTGCCATTTTTTTTTCCAGGATTTGAGACCTTTCTTTTTTCTCTGAACCTCAGTGTCAGGGTCGCTGTCCTCCGAGCTCCATAGTCCCTCTACCCTTTCCCCCCGATCTCTCCCCCACCCTTCTTGCGAAATTCTCCATCCATTGCCCTCCTGACAGCCACCCATCAACCTGGGTGCAATTTAAAAAGCCCTTCAACAGCTGCCATTCCAAAGGACTGGCTATCAGTCCAGCTGCCAAAGCCCAGACAGGGACTCTGCTTCAGCAAGCAACTTTGAACGTCAGGTTGCCCCCCAAATTCCAAATGGACTGAAGGTGAAAGACTCTATTTCTCAAAGATCGCATCAGCTGAAGACAGGTTGACTTAGGTGGAGTTTTGATACAGTATTGCTTCCTGACGAGGTAGAGCTAACATGTAGTGTTCTGGTCTGGAGACGAGTTGACTTCATTTAGGCTGATGAATACCACTTTACAGCATTAAAATAATGCATTGAATTATGTTTGAAAAAATTATGATGCTTTGGGGGGGGGGATGTTCCTGAGAGAATACTGTGAAGGGGGATATTTGTGTTTCTGTAGATATATCACTTTCCTCAATGTCAGACTCAAGCAGTGTGTGTTTGCTCACTTGCCTGCCTGCCTTACTGCATGCAAACACCACATACATTGGTTGTCTAAATGTGCGTGTTGCCGGAAACTATCAAGTGAAATCATCTCAGGCAAGAGGCTGGGCGGCCTGCTGTTGTGCACTCCTATCCACCATATGTCTTTGTCAGAAATATTTGGTGTGCACCGGATGAGGGATGAAATCAATCCAAAATGCTATTTTTTTCCAGTTGCTCCTCCTTGAAGGTGGCAAAAATTGTACTGATACTTGCCAGATCAGCCAACATTGTCAAATGTAACAACTGGCCGCCGGTGACACTCACAAACAGACCATCTGGTCTCCGGTGTCCAATAGTCATTTAGGGAAAAAAATGGAACAGGCTGAAGCTTTTTTTCCTATCTCAATTAGCAACTGGGTGAGATGGATGGGAAAATGACTCCGCTGCTGTTATAGAGCACTCAAAGATGAATGCTATGTGCCACTTGGGAAATATGTTAAGGTGCTCCATAGGCAGTAGTGGAGTGAAAAATATCACTTAGAATAACCGAACAGATGTACTTGCAGGCCTTCATTTTCCTAACTTTCATCCACTCTGCTGGACTTCTTTTCGGCTCTTCACTGCCTGAAGATAAAATCAACAGCAGAACAAAATTGTATCAAACATAACACAAATATGGTCATATTGTAATCTTTTCCGAGTTCTTTTTAAGTTGAGCTTTTCAAAAAATGTTTTTTTTAAAGTGCTCTGGAACAATTCTCCTGCAGGCTTTCTGAAGGTCTTTCAACATTTTTTCTTTGGCAGCTTTTTCACTAATTTTCAGCCCAGTCCTTGTACCTGACCATTTTATAGGAATAGGTTTTTTTGTTTGTGTGTTTGTTAAGCCACTTAACACTGACCTATGAATCATTCAAGCATAAAAAAAGCACATAACTCAAGGGATGAGCCAGTGTCGTGTCTACACACAACAGACAACTTAGCAAAGATCCAGTTTAAAATTGTATCTTTAAGCACTTTGTTACTAGGGCTCTGCTGCAAAATCACATCAGTTGTTTCCATTTTTTCTACATTTTGAATCTAAAAAAGACAAAGATAGTTTGACAGGATAACCCAGTTTGACAGGAACAAAAATTGGATTTCTTGCACCAACAATGTAATTCCCAAAGAGAAATTACCCAAAGCTTGGCGTATCTAAGCATAGTGTGCAGTGTGTCCTTACAAATTTGGAGAAACTGGACAAATGGAGGACAAAAGAAGAAGTGGCAGGCACAAAAAACAAACAAAAAAAACAATGTACAGCAGATTAACAGTATCTGAAATTATGAATAAGAATAAGCAAAATCCTGACACAGGACCTGAGAGATTTATCTGGCCCTTCAGTTGATCCATCTAGTGTTCACTGAGGCCTCATCAGAAATGGTCTCAGTGGAAGGGTGGCTGTCAGGAAGCCATACTTAAGGATAGGAAACAGGGAGAAAAAGGCTGAGGGATGCCAAATTACACAAGAACTGGACTGAAAATCAGTGGCTATTGGAGGTGAATCCAAATATGAAAATTTTGGGTTCAAATCATCATTATGTACGAAGCAGGTCATGAGAAATATATAACAGTGAGTGTCTACAGCCATCTGTAAAACACAGTGGACTCTCTGTCGTGACTTGGGGCTGTATTTCAGCCAGTGGTGTTGGAGACCTTGTCAAAATTGGTGGAATTATGAATGTAGAAAAGTACCATCAGACTTTGGTCCACGATACAGTACTATCTGAAAACCTCTGAATGAGGTTAATGCAGTGAAAGCATGCCTGGATAGAAAAACACATAGTGTAGCACTATCAGTCATGGATTGGCCTCCCCAGAGCCCGAATGTCAACATTACTGAAGCAGTGTGACAGAGAACAGAACAAAAGGCATCCAACATCCAAAGAAGAGCTTTGAATGTCCTTCAAGAAGCCTGGAGAACTATTCCTGAAGACTGCTTAAAGAAATTAGAAGGTGGTCATTCGCAATATTGACTTTCAAGATCATTAGAATTGTACAGAATTGTACACTCTTTGTTTGACTTATATACTGCATTTCCATGTATGTGTGTTTCAAGAAATCTCTGCACCTATTTCCCATTTTCTTAGCAAAACACAAAGAAATGAGGTTCAGCTTAAGATTTTTTGCACAATACTATAAAAAAATTGGAAACAAGGTCTTACTTTGACTAGATTTATTCATTCAGATTGTCTAAAACTCGAAGCGGTTCTCACAAATATAGCTGAACATGTTTACATATACATTTTTTAAAACTGGAATTGCACTTAAAAATCCACACACACACACACACTTTCATTCAGGGCATCATTACAGCCATCTTCTCAAAACAGTACCTATAAGGTTACTTCTATGTGACACATTTAAGGGACATCCGTAAATTGTAGCTGTAAAAAACAGAACCCGGATTACACTCTTATTCAAACAAGTTAACTGGCATCAGTTTTAAGGAGGGAACTTTGTATCCAGCACCATTTCCAGGTTTCTACATGTTTGAAAATTTGCAGTTCATATTTTAAGCATTTCCTCATACTCTCACAATGTTCTGCAAACCCCACTGAATCCCCTCTATAAAGCTGTGATAGTAGGCTACCTGAGTGGCTGCATTCGTGGACTGTTATTAGCCATAAATCTAAAAAGGGCAGCAGAACCTCTGACAGGTGGCTCTCTTATTGCCTGCTGATTGCTGGAGTGTACCTATTAATCATTTTCTGTATCCCCTCCGGGTCAGGGAACATTTTTAGGTGAGGGATGGATCAGACACAATGAGGCAACAGATTTTCCCTTTCCTAACTCTGTTTTGATTCGCTCTTGCGTTTGTTTCACCCCAAATTATGCTTGCATCAGATTTTTTTTTTCTACTGCGAGATATGACTGATGCTGAGAGCCATGCTGAAGAGAGATTAATGTGAGATAGTTTTTTTTGTGTTTTTTTTAAAGGATTTGCAAAAGATGTCAGCTTTTACACAAACGGACATGTAGACCAGTATTAAGTTCATAATAATTGCAACAATGGTTTACAGCTGCTTTTGCATTAGAAAATGTAAAGGACTTGTCATATCTTAGAAAATGACTATATGCTTTCATTTCATTCACTGAATCTAGGCACAGCACCCATAAGCCCAATCAAAGTTCAATGATTACACACCAGAGAAATGGCAGCGTGCTGTACATCAAACTGTAGCCGTTTAGTCTCAGTAACTCCATGATATAGCTTGCATATAAACTAGAAATAAATTCCCCTTCAGCATTTTGACAGCAGCTATTCAGACACTTAGCCCTCATACTCTGCATTCATGTTCCTTTGCCAGAATCAATTGTTCTGGCAACCATTGCCAAGCCTAAATTTTATCTCCCAGCTGGAAAAAAAAGGGGGTGGGAGGGAGTACAGAGCTGTTTATCAGTCACACCAATAATTTTCTCTCCCATCTCTCCCAATCCCCCTTTTGAAAGTGAGCTTGGTAATAATCTACAAGACCTTGAGTGGCTTATGCACACCATCAGCAGTGACGCGTCCCGATTTTACTTTTCTTTCCCTTTGGTCGATCCCTGACCTTTCTGAGCGCCCCCCGCATTTAATTAGTACTGAACAAAAAAGCTGCTCAGTGCCCGTCCTGACTCTCGTTTTCCCCTTTTGTTCTCAGAGCTCATTTTTTTGTGCTTCAATGAAATCCATGGGAAACATACACCATATCCATGCGGTGATTGAATATCAGTGGTAAAGAAGGGGTTTTTGTAACGGCGTGGAAAATTACAAGGGTTTAAGTGTCAGACACATATGCCTGCCAAATGTAATCAGTGTGTAATAAATGTTTGCCCTTTACACTATAAAAGCAACGGCGGGACTGAATTAGTTCAGCTCAAGGCTGCACATCATTGCGTTGCTGTAGCTCTGATTAAAATGATTTCCCCCAACAACAAGACCTACTGTCTTCACCAGATCCATTTTTGAACCTTTCCCCAAAATGGCATGAACCGTTCTATAATAATTGCTTTCATGACAACATGAATATACTGTATTCTAACATGCTTTTTTTTTTTTTGTCCTTGTTGTCCTGCAGCTCTTGAACTATTTGAAAGTTTGCTTGAGTGCTGAAAGGTAAGCGACTAAAATCAATTCTCATGCAAGAATCACTGAATACATACAGAAGATGGGTTCATTTCATTTCAAATTCAGTTGCATTCTCTGTTCAGTCTCAGAACTCTGCTAATGTTGGTTGTCTTATGCTCTCTTCTCCCCACTATTTAATTAGCATGGTCTCAGAAACCAGGGTGCCGCTTAAGCAATCACAAATCCTACTCAGCCAACAAAAAAAAAAGAAAAAAAAAGAGCTATGTCTGGCAGAGATAAATGGCATGCCTCGCCCATCTTCTCTGTTACCCATGCAATATTGCATTGTGGGAAGACATGTGGCGTGGCAGAAATCTAAGTGGGCATGTGGGTCATTCAATAATGACAAATCTATGTGGGCATTTTCTGTTTGTTTCCAAAAAGAGCCAGATCTGCTTGTCTTTGCATTGTATGCATGGTTTGACATGTTGACGAGACTCAGTGAGTGCACTGTGGACAACTGAGGTGAAAATACACTTCTCTTATTAACCTGAACCACAGTGCTGTGCTGCATTAAAAAGGAGAGAATATTCCCTAATTGAAATGCTATTCGTTTGCTCCAGTTCACGCAGATCAGATTCTAGGGCTTGGCTAGTTCAATACATGGGAAAGACTCAGTGAATGATCTATTACATTCTGCTGCTTGATCAGAGAAAACTGAAGATTTCATTAAATAAAGGTTTTTGGGGTGACTGTGGAAAGTGTGGCGCGATCTTTAAACAACCTGTTCAACCATGAAAGACAAGATTATGAGACACATTCCACTGAAATACAATGGAATGCACAATATATACAGTATTGTGCAAAAGTCTTAATCCGCCTCTTATTTCTTTACATTTTGCTAGGAAAATGGGAAATAAGGGCAGGGATTTATTGAAACATGTGCAAACATAAATAGAAATGCAGTATATAAAGCAACAAGAGAAAGTTTACCACTCTGACAAGCTTGATAATTAATATTTGGTATGACCACCTTTATTCTTCAGCACAGCATGAACTCTCTGAGGCAGCTTCCTTCTAATTTCTTTAAGCAGTCTTCAGGAATAGTTCTCCAGGCTTCTTGAAGGACATTCAAAGCTCTTCTTTAGATGTCGGCTGCTTTTTGTTCCATTCTCTGTCAAGATGATCCCACACTGCTTCAATAATGTTGAGGTCCATGCTTTGGGGACGCCACTCCATGACTGTTAGTCCTCCATTGTTCCAGATGTGCTTTGTATGTGCAGTGTATTTGGAGCCATTTGATGCTGAAAAATGAACCTGTTGCCAATCTGATTTTTTCCAGATGGTATTACATGGTGGATCAAAGTCCGAGAGTACTTTTCTGCATTCATAATTCCACTCATTTTTACTTTCGTACATAGTGATGACAACTTGATCCCAAAATTTCAAATTTGGGTTCTTCAGTCCATCACACCTGTTGTCACTGATTTTCAGTGCAGTTCTTGTGTACTTTGGCATACCTCAGTTTTTTCTCCCTGTTTCCCTTCCTTAAGAATGGCTTATTGACAGACACCTTTCCACTGAGGCCATTTCTGATGAGGCTTTAATGAACAGTAGTAGATGGATCAGCTGAAGGGCCAAATGTATCTCTCAGGTCTTGTGTCAGGACTTTGCTGGTGTTATTCCCACTTCTTAAGGACATGCCTTTCAGACTTTCAGATACTGTGTCGTCGTTGTCGACTGGGCAGGGCCAAATGGTACAGTGTGAGAAGTTATCTTTCAAGCTTAGATCACAAAGTAGGCTCAGAACAGAGATCTGAGCTCCAAATACTGAGAGTCCACAGATCTCTGTCCAATTTGTGTTGGTTAAACTATTTTTAGATCGAGATGGCATATAAATTGCCACTGGTGAAATGACCAGATACAAGTTAAAAATGTTAGCATGAATTACCTGCAAGCACATGCTGCATCCATAAAAGCTTGAATGGATTAGGCTGAGCATAATCAAAGTATCTAGCCCAAACAAGGTCTGCGAGTCATTAAGCTGACCTAATGCAGTTTTATAGACGAGTTTCTGGATTCATAGGAAATGTGTCTTTCCTTGAGGATAAACAGTACAATCGGATCATTCTCAGTGTTTATTTTCTCTCCAGCAATGCACAGTATGATAACAAATACTAATCTTACTATGTGAAGTAATGCAACATTTCCAGAAAGCAATTTATTGACTATTTATTTCAATCAAATAATGTTTGAGGGGATTTTTTTTTTTTTACACAACATAGCATGAACTGTACATTCAACATGCACCCACAAAGGAAATGAAACCAAAAATAAAACTGAAATCAACTTTAGTTTAAATCTTAAAGTTTGCAGTTTAATGCAAATGGGATCTCAGACTCTTTTATAACATGCAGGGGAAAAAACACACACTTCACTTATAGGGTACTTTGGCAGTATTTGCTGGAGCCTGTTGTTGCTGTCTCATGTTATATTGGATCATAGTAAGGGAGCAGTTTGTAGCAGTGGGGGCATAATTAGTGATACACTTTGGACATGTCATACTCTGTTAGTCAGCCTTGCTTTAATTCCTATGTCTCCTCTCTGCTCCGAGCATTTATTCAGGTTGTGTGCCTTTACTCAGGCGTTGCGGTGCATGAGCATACTTAATGTATTTATTAAAAGTTTGTTTTCCTTATACACTTACCAGACACTTGGTTAATGCAAATATCTATTCAGGCAATCACATAGTAGCAACTCAGTGTATTGAGACATGGTCAAGATGACCTGCTGACGTTCAAACTGACATTCAGAATGGGGACGAAAGGTGGTTTAAGTGACTTTGGACATGGCATGGTTGGTGTTTCAGAAACTGCTGACCTTCTGGGATTTTCCCACACGACCATCTCTAGGGTTTACAGAGGATGGGCCACAAAAAAAAAAAATGTTCTCTGGATGAAAATATCTTGTTGAGAAGTCAGATGAGAATGGCCAGAGTACTTTGAGCTGCTAGGAAAGCAACAGTAACTCAAATAAGCACTCGTTACGACCTAGATATGCAGAAGAGCATCTCTGAACACACCACATGTCAAATGTTGAAGCAGATGGGCTACAGCAGCAGAAGACCACAACAGGTCTTGTCAGCTAAGCACAGGAGCTTAGGCTAAAATTCACATGGGCTCAACAAAATTAGACAATAGATGACTGGAAAATGTAATGGAAATGGAAAAATGTTGCCTGATCTGATGAGTCTCAAGTTCTGCGGGAGCATTTGGATCTTATCGTCAGAATTTGATGTAAACGACATGAAAGCATGTTGAGAAATGCCTTATGTCAGCGGTTCAGGCTGGTACTGGTGGTGTAATGGTGTGGGGGATCTTTTTTGGCACACTTTGGTCCCCTTAGTACCAATCGAGCAATATTTAAATGCCAAAGCTTTACTGAGTATTGTTGCTGACCATGTCCAAGCCTTTATGGCCAGTGTACCCATCTTCTAATGACTGCGTCCAGCTGGATAATGTGCCGTGTCCCAAAGCTCAAATCGTCTCAAACTGGTTTCTTGAACATGACAGTGAGTTCTCTGTACTCAAATGGCCTCTGCAGTCACCAGAGCTCAATCCAACAGAGCACCTTTGGGATCTGGGGGAGGGGGAGATTCACCTGCATAGATGTGGAGCCGGCAAATCTGCAGCAGCTGCATGATGCTATCATTTTAGTATGGACCAAAATCAATGAGGAATGTTTCCAGCACCTTGTTGAATCTGTGCCATGAGTAAATTAAGGCAGTTCTGAAGGTGAAAGAGGGTACAACCCAATACTAGGAAGGCGTACCTTAAAAAAATAAAATAAAAAGGCTGATGAGTGTATAATACAGTTAATTTAGAAAATAGAAATTATCTGAATTAATATTTGCTATTGCATGCTCATGTTTGTCTTTTTTGTCTGTGTGCTTATCTGTACTAATATACCTTTGTGAGTGTCCCTTTGATTTCCAGATGAACAAAAGAAAAACAGATCATTCAATTTTGGCCAAGTCCTACTAGCTAGAAAGGCTTCAGTATTCAGCTGGCTCATGAAGCTCACTTTGTCTGTAATTAGAGGAAACCTCTTGGGGCTTTCCATTTTCCTGTTTAAGTAGGTCCGAGTAGCAATGAAATGCATTAAAAAAAAAGATTTTGTATGATGCCAAAAGGTAGACTGGTGATTACCGTCAAAGGCTGATTTTTTTTTTTTTTTGGCACGATCAGCGTGCGACTGTGTGGAGTTTGCAGAGTGGTTTCTCAACTTAGGCTGATGATGTGAGGGGTGGATGAAAGTTGCTTTGAGGATACAGTATGTGGCTGAGAGGAAAAGCTTTTCCTTCGCTGCCTTCCATTGCGTTTTCTCCAATTTTCCCTTTCTCCTTCATCCCCCTCCTTCATTCCCCTTCTTTCTACCCTTTCTCATTCTCCTGCCACTCTACCCTTGCTATCTCTTCTTGCCTGCCTCTCCCTCCCTCTGTTGTTTCCATATCCAATTTTCCCCCGTACATCCAGCCCACTCTCTCTGTAGCCTCTTCCCCTCCCATAGCTGTCTTCATACCTGCACTCATCTGTAACTGCTCTGCTCTGTTTGCTCCCTCTTTCACTTTTTTTTCCCCCATTAATTTCTGACCCCACTTTCCCCCATAAGAGGCTGACAGCAGTTAAGGACACTGCTCACAAATTGATGATTAGACATATTTTAGAAAGTGAAGATTACACTCTTCCATAATGTAGTTTTTCTGGTACAAAATTCACTTTGCACTTAACTCTAGTTTGTGTAGATAGTGAGCATTGTTTGCTCTAAACCTACAAGTCATTTTAAGATGCAGATTTATAAATGTGGAACACGGGGTTCAGGTGCATGCCCAGAGCCATTTTAAGGAATACTCCTGAAGCCATAACACATGGCACCTATGCAAATAATAACCCACGTGCTTCTGTTCTTTCATCACGTTATATTAACTCTACAGAGAGAAAGAAAAAACATGTGTAAGGTCAGAGAACATTCAGATTTTTACTCTCTGCTCTGGTTAACTGAATTCATTACTTGGGTACCGCCCTCAGCAGACCCTATGTTATATGATTAAGACGCAGCTGGAGTGAAACACAAACTCATTCTTGTGAATGCTTGAATAGTGAGAAAAATACAGTTTTGTTGCACTGCAGCACGTGTGTAAATTATTAAATAAATCAGGTTTCGCAGCACCTGGAATATGTTTATGCTAAATAATAAATGTCATGTTAAAAAAAAAAATGCATTAGGATTGTCTTGGTATTACCCTAGACCTTTATACTTTCCATTAACCATCATCACAAGGCAGGCTTATGGCTTATTCAGGCTACAGATACACATCAAAGTCCAGTGTTTGCACAAAGCTTTCTTGTTGTTGACTATCTTAAGTAGGACTAATTTTCTCTGTATTCGGGGTAAATTAGGAATGCTTTCAAACTAACAAATATGGCTGACTGAGATAAAGCTCCACACAGCCAAGCTGGGCTCACTCCAGGGGAAGGAAGAAAAAAAAAAGCATGTCTGCTGAAAGAAACATTTTCAAGTACGTTTTAAATTCACTATTTAGCAAAAAATGGCAAGCCAAAATATGCCTTTTCATTCGGGTGACTGTGGCAAATGACAAATTAGACTTCTTGCTCCCTCTTTTGTGTAAGCTGTCAACAGGTGTCTTTGATTCTTAACACCGAACAACAGCAAAAAAGCACTTACAGGACACAGTAATAAGTTTGCCTTTTACATTACCGGAAAGTACTGGCAGCTGCATTTGCCAGATTTTAACAATAATTTTTTTTTTTTTTTTACTGTGCAGCAACAGTTTCTACTGTCAGCCGTCCGTTCGCCAGGTTGTTTTGCTGTTTTTACTGCAGTCTTCATAAAGGGTTTATTACAGTAAAAGTACAGCTGTGTGTCTTTGCTTATGCACGTTAAATCTGTTTTCTTTTCTTCTGTTAAACTATGGCAATATAGCAGCTGTGTTCAATTACCATTAAGGTATTATACTGTAATAATGTATACTAGTCCTTCATCAATATTTTTTTCTTCAATAACATCACCATTTACAGTATTGCACTGTAATCACAAAGATAAATATTTCACTGTATAAAATTCATTGTGTTTTTACAGTAGCACTTTGTTACAGTATACTACTACTACTAATAATAATAAGAATAATAAAAACAACATGTCATGGGTTGGCTACATTATTATGTTTTTATGCTACCATGTGCAAAATGGACCTTTTGCACATATTTTTAAATTTCTCACTCAGACATCAAACTCAGGCAATAATCATTCAATAATTCTTCAATTTAATTCCTATGAGGTGTCTCATCAGACCCTATAGCTTAAATCTGAATCTGATAATGCGTTCATGGAAAATGTCGTAATGCCTCCCCGTCCATTGCGCCCATGCTCACACAAACCTCGAGCTTTGCTTGATTGTAAAGTCTAGGCAGGTTTTACTGATTTTATTTAGAATGTTTCTACATTTTACCTTGTATTATATATTTTACTTCTGGAATTTACCATGCATAGTAGAGCAATCGGTTACAAGTGCATGCATGAATCAGTGATTCCCTGGAACCTGCTCTGCCGACTGCATGCAGTTCAATACCTCCAATTTATGCTTTAATTATGATGATCTACTAAGTGTGGTGAGCTCGGGCCTGCACTCACAATCAGCAGCAAGCTTTTCATATTGTACTAAATTTTACTGTCTATACGTGCATATGCCTGTACAGACTATGGTGATTTGTAGCAATTCACTTTCACTGGCATGGATACAGCTGATGGAATGCTGAAAGAGATGTACATAATGAGAATTTGGTAGAAAAACTTTGAATCCATGGCTGACTTTTAGGAAGCTACGCATGAAATTAGTCATGCCTCATTTGATCATTTGTTAACACTTGTTGGTCAGAGTATTTAAAAAAAACAGACACAACTGCTCAGTTCTGGTACTCTTCTTTGGCAGTGTAGCTCCAAACTGGGCTTTATACCCCACCATGTTTGTTCTGTACTGTTTCTGTTTGGCAGTACAGTATATCATTTAATCAGTTGCCATTAGAAGTGATTGCTTAACTCAATATGCCATATAAGTGGATTCTGGCAGGCCTGGAAGCCATAAATTTTATTGACTCAAGTAATTAGGATGGATCAATAAAAAGCAGTTTCTTTCACAGCCCTGCTTTCCCAGGACTGCGTTTGTTAGTGCATTTCTCTATTTCTTGGTTCCACTGCAAAGCATCAATGCGATGACACAGAACCATTTTAAAAAGCTGAACAAAAGGTTTATGGTGCATTTTATGAACATACAGATAGCAGTGCAAAAACTTTTTACAGTATCAGTCTGAAGTCAGAAAGAAATATGATTCTATTTTGAAGAGAAACAAACCACGAGGGTTCCACTTTCTCAACTTCTTTGCAATTTGTTGCTGTTGTTTTATCTCATACCATTTGCAGACGCGCCACCAGTAATACCTATTATGATACAGTAGAGAAACGGCCCCATAGTGTGTTCCTGTCAAGTCTCTTAAGTTGATAGCTGTGTCTTTGCACACTGCGGGAAGAATCCCTTTCTGTCAAACAGCAGCTGGTGAAGACAACATGATGCGGAGGCCACGGACGAGTGAGCCATCAAACCTCCGTCTCTGACAGCATTTTGGCAAGCCACGTTTCATAAGAGTCTGTCTCTCTCTGCTCTGCCTTTATGCTGCATGAAGCAATAATAATTGTGCTGTGTTCTCACTTGAATGGTAGATGCATCCCCCATGTGGCAAAACCAGTCAAAAACGGGAAGTTTTGGAGGGATGTATGAAGGAATACCCACGAATTAGCATGAATGAAATGAATCACAGTTCTCTGGGGATTATGATTCATTAGCTGGAAAATGTTCAGAGGAGGCATAGGTGGCAGCCAATAAAACTAATATAACTTGTGCTTTATAAGTCTGAGCAGCAAGGTTACACTATACATGATTCAAGTCTTTTGCCGACATGGGTTCAAAGAAAAATCTTTGCAAAGCAATGGATCTACAAGCTGTTCAGTGAGTTGTGTGAATGAGAAAATCCATGTAGGGCCAGCTAAAGCTTTAATTTTTTAAATCATTGTGTTTCACCCAAGCTGGATAGCATTTTCCATCAGTATGCTACTTCCAGGCTTTACAGCCAAGTGCTGTTGAATCAAACCCCAACAACCTTATCCCCAGCTTCATCAGGGCCTGATTTCAGTCCAGACCAAGCCCCTATTCTCTTTTCCTTTATCCCCTCTGAAAAGCAAAGTGATTAGAAGTAGACTTAAAGTTGACTATAGCAACCCCACCCCCCCACCCCAGTGTGCCACCCATTCCCAACAGGACCTCCTTGAATCCCCAAAGCCTTGAGCATTTTATCAGCATCAAGGGATCAGGCAATCTCTCCCACTCTCTTCAAATGGGTAGCCCAGTGTGTTCCGTGGCCTTGTGTGTAATCTCTTTGGCTGTCGGCAGATCTAGCAAAGGGGTCAGCTGTGATAACAGGATCACTCAGGTGGAGATGGGGGAGGAGACCACTAAAGAAAGGGAACAGAAGCTAAAAGGAGAAAAATGCAGGAAAAGTGCCAGTTGAGCTGTCCTTGCTTAGTGGGGCTGGTACTTCTGATGAGAGCGAATACTTTTTGCAAAGAAACGAGACATGCATGGAGTTGCACGGCCCCCCCATGTTCATGCTTAAATGTTAATGAACACCCGCAAGGTTGAAACGTGGGGAAAAAAACTGAGAAAAAAAACAGTTATGAAAAACTCATCTTCTCGAGATGTTTGCTAATTTTAGTCACTGTATAGACAAAACAACCAATCCCATAAAAATTAATAATCAACGGATTAATCAGTAGTGACAATAATACCCAGCTACAGCAGAATGATCAGCAGGCTTCAGAGCTAAATGTAATACAAAAAGCTATTGCTGAAAGAAATACAATCATGTCCAAGTTATTATAGTGAAAATAATAGAAAATCCAATATTTGGTTACAAACTGAGACCTATTTGACATGGCTGGATGCCTGACAGAGCAGTGAGGCGCCCTGACAAGGCTGTTTCGCCCTGTCTTGCCCAGTCTGCCTCTTGCTAGCACTCTGACCTGGCATCATACTAAAACTGCTATTACCCACAGACGAGACAAAAAAAAAAAAGAGCAGCAGTGGACATAAATAGTGGGAAAAAAAATGAAAAGGTGAAAGTTCGTGGAAAACTCGGGAGCTACAGTATCGATTTTACGCTTGGGCATCCAACTGATATCAAGCAACAAAGACACATTAGCCATTACTTACGCCCTATCACACATTCAAGCCTATACGCAAAGAAATGTATGCATACAGATGCACATTCACAGACCCCCCCCTTTCTTTTTTTTACTCTCTCTCTCTCTTTTCTGACACACACATGCTGAGAAGCAGCATGGTAGGCAGTGACACAAAGCTAATGCCTTGTCACACAGGCTGTCAGCAGATTAGCCAGTGGATTACACCCCAGCCATTAGATGTGCACAGAGCGAAAGGCCACAAACATGGTAGCAAGAGAGTAGAAGAGGCGAGAGTGAGGCAGAGTGTGAGACCGCCAGTGGAAAGGCATATTCTGGCACAAGGCATAGGGACAGTTAATGGAGGACAATTTAAACTAAAAGAAGAGAAAGAAAAATAAATGGTGGCTCCAAAAAAGCAACAAGTGACACATAGTAGATTTTGAAAAGGGGGGGGGGAGATGTAAGGATAAGAAAAGGCGATTGTCAAGAGAATTTGTTGCTAGAGCACTGGTAACAAGATAATCACACAGACAGGACAGAAAAGGTAATAACAATAGTGAAGGGAGAGAAAAACAGAAAATAGAGAGAGGAGTGGGAAAGCATCCAAGAGCACATGAGAGTCCAGAGAAGAGGGAGAGAAGTTGTGTAGTGTGCAGGTGGGGGGGGGGGATTAGAGGAGTGGAGGTGATGAGAAAGACACGAGAGGGGAGAGAAAAGGACGCTTGAAAAACAGAATGGGAAGGGAGGAGAGGGGAGGGGAGGAGAGATGGAAATGACAGAACCAGGAGTAGAGATTAGAGGGGAGAGATGGGATGTGAAGCATCAGAGGACAGGGTTGAGAGTTCTCTGCAGTATATTAAAAACAATGCAGCAGGCAAGCAAAAGAGATGGACTGTAATATAAAGGATTAGTGAGGGAAAAAAAACGAATAAAATCTAAAGCTGAGTTCACACATTTTTCACTCGCAGTTGCCACAAGCGTTATATATATTATTATGGCCGGGATTTGGTGTGTTTGTGTAACTTATCGCTTACTTAATTGTTAATTTAAAGAGTTAAACAAACCCTGCTGTGAACATCTGTCACGATCTGTTCATGTCAGAGCGAATCGTCTCGACTGTCACTGAGGACATTTCGTCACAATCGTCTAAAAGACTAAAATAAACGGTGGTTGATTTCTGTTTAGAGATGTCAGTTTTAAAATCCTGACACTGTATCGGACTCGTTGCTTTCGCTCTATGATAAATGTTTCATATTAATAACTCTGTCTTTTGTTAAACAAAATTCAAAAACTAAAACATGTTAAAGCTGCATTAACTGCAGGAGACAACACCGCATACGGACGACTCAATGTCTGAATATCCATGCTCTGCACATTTGCAGCCTCATAGTTGTATCTTTTTTTTGGGGGGGGGGGTCAACTGGAATAGGTTTACATGCTTTAATGTTCAAAACACATTATTCTTCTCCTACTGTGCATTACTGTGTCACCTCTTTTCACCCTCTGTCATTATTTGCTGTGTTTTAGCGAGGAATTTCCTGTTTATTTACCCTGCAGAGAGGAGAAAAAAAGATTAGTAATGATTATGGCCTCATGTTTGCAGTATTAAATGTGCAGTGTTACGCTCATATTTGCTCTGTTTTTGCATCCACCAACTCCTAACAGTGTGTTTAGGTTTGCCAGATGTTTGAGAGCCGCAGGTAGGTTAACGAACAGTGTCAGGAGTTTCAGTTAGTCTCTGTGAATTTTGGTAGAATGACACAATATATATATTAGTGCTTGAGCCTGATATTAGCTATTTACCGATATATCAGCATCAGCATTTGTAACAGCCGATAAATGAAAATTTTCAAAGTAAAGCAGAGACAGGAGAAAGACCCTTCAACCATGTTATGAGTCTTGATGTTGCGTAGTTTGTGCAACAGAGAGCAACTTCCCCGTTGGGGTTCAAACAACAACTTGCTGAGTTGGGCTGCAACTTTGGGCTGCTCCCTTATTCAAAAGGGGTTGCCACGGTGGGTGGGTGGGTCCACATATTTGATTCGACTTCTTTCTTCTCTTACTTCTTGATGCAACAAAAAAGGATTTGTGTCTCCTCCTGGGAATGTGTAGTTATTTATACGGACTCATAAGCAATTGTGCATAACAAATGTTAGGGAAATCTGTTTGTGTTTTGTGTGTCTCAAAGAAAAAATATCACAGATTTTTAAATCACCAAATATCACTATTGGTATCGATCTTAAAAATCCTGTATCTAATTAGAGCCTAATTAATTAGATACTAATTAATTAGGCTCTAATTAGTGCACTTACTGTACAGGTTTAATCCAGATGTACTGCGTGTTACTTGCATGTACAGATCGCCAAGCCTCCTCTAGTAGTTCATTTAGAAAATACAGAAATTACCATTAAAAAATATACATATAAATTGCACTTGTGTCTAATTGTAGCAATCTGCTGCTGTGGATAATCTGATATGATTTAAAAAGAAGTGGATTTTGAGGGTTGTTTTGTGAATGGCAGTATGACGCTTCTGCTAATTTATCTCCTTTTCTACCCCCCCCCCCTTGTTTTTTTTTTTTTAAACCAGTCTCTGATTCCTAGTGGAGAGGTGTCAGGCCTCCTCAGTTGGTGTTTCATTTTACAATAATCTACTTCACTGCCCCTACTGCCACTGCTACCTACAGCCCCCCCTACCACCACCACAAAACCACTTTGCAGATATAATGACACATAATTGTCTGCTGGATTTGCCTGTTAGGGGCTCCGTTTTGAGCTGGTATTTGTACAAGAATGGAAGGGGAGATGTCAAGTTAACAGGGGCTAATGTGAAATTCTGATATCCATTAAGACTGGGAATTGTGTTCAGAATAGCCATAAGAAGTCTGTCGTACTGTGCTAACACCGAAGTCCTGTGTTTATGTGTGCTTTGTGTCTCTAGCAGCGCATTTACCAGTTGGTGATTGAGTCAGGAATGGTTTAAATGTGTCCGTGTTTGCATGTATGCCAATGTGTGCATGCATAATGTATGTGCATGCATGCATACAGGAGGGCATGTTTGTGTGTGTGTTTGACAGCGAGGCTGATGTCATTCAGGACGCTTTAGCTGGTTGAGTGATCCGAACGTGTGCCGTGGAATGAGTTGAGACTCAGAAGTGCCGGAGGGAGACGAGAGGGAAACTAAATGTGTGAATCCCCGCAGGATATTTAGACTGTTTATTATGATAAGCCTCTGTGTGCACACATCCTCTATATAAACATACATACACACACACATAAACTTGTTACAGAATAATGAAAGGGAGTGATGGGGGGTAAGGAGACAAAGGAAAGAGGGGAAAGGAGTTAGAAGATGTTCTGAGACATGTGATTCACATTTGCACAGTGATAGGCTCGTAGTTCACAGCCTTTAAAAACTAATTCCACACCAAGCTATCCATAGCTATCTCATATGGGAGCCATTCCACCTTTTAAACCGCCTTTCACTTAAAGCAGGCCCAGATGTAAGTCAAGGGGCTGCTTTGGATTAGCCAGCGAGAAAAACTCATTTCCTTTGCCATTTTACGAGCATTTAATTTGAAACAATTAAGATACTACGCTGCTGTGAATTCACTACACAGGGTGACAGCTGGGAGCAATCCCATAAACCCCTGAACCAGTGAATGAGGCACCTTGCAACTCTTTTTTCTTTTTTTTTCTTCCTGCTCTGCTCGCCTCCTCCTCCTTTTCCTCCATCTCCTCTGTTGTTTCATTGAAAGTCTTTGGCTCAAGGCTCTGTTCAGGTGAATGCTCTACCTTTGCTTCAGCTGACATCTCGCCACCGCCGCCAATTAATTTCGCAGCTTGTAAATGCACCAGTCGGCTGATGAAAGAATAGCCTAATTTTCAGGCTATGGGGAGGAGGAGAGTACAGAGAGGATGTTTACCTTCTGGATGGCTTTTATTCATCGCGGCTTTCATTACATTATTGAAGTTTTAGCACAAGTTGCCTCCCTCATCTTTGGAGAAAGACATGAGAAGAGTGCTAACTACAGGGGGCAGCAAATGGTAAGCTGAGATTCAGATAGCTGGCAGTGTGGTCATCATCATCATCGTGTAACAGTGTTTTTCAGATCCCCACTGGACGCATTTGAATCGGAGCACTTGTGTGACATCATGCAGCTGTTTATTTCATGGACTTTGATAACGCACATATTGATTACCCTCCATGTCCTATCTGTCCTACACTTAAATAACTCTGCCACTCCCCGGCTTCAAATTTGTGCGAGCTTTGTCAGCTTTCACCCATCAATTCACCTCCTCCTCCTCCTCCCACCTCCCACACTGGCACAGAAGGGCATCGGAGGTGTGAAATTGATGAAGGTGTGCTTGTGAAAATGTCAGTGGGGGATCACTGGCCAAAGAGAGAGTGAGGGAGAGAGAGTAGGTTTTTTTTTTAGGTAGTGGCTGTGACAGATAGGAGTGGCAGACACTTCTTTTCATGAACGCTGGACTGTAAAATGGAGGACCCAGTGCAAACAATGGCCATGATCAATCGGCTATGGTGAGAGGCTCCTCGTAAATGCCTGGTGCCCACATGTGCTAAAAGAGAGAGAGAAGGGAAAAAGCAGGATAGAGAGAGAGGGAGAAGGTGACAGAAAGAGACAGAAAGGAATGAGGTATGTGTCACTATTAGTTTGGCGAAGAAAAGTCAGAGAGGTAGTGAGCAGAAGAAGTAGATATAGAGAGCAAGACAGAGAAAGGGCAAATAAATGAGCAACCGGGATAAGATGATGGCAGGAGAAGGTAAAAGGCTTTAGGAGTGAGGAAGAATTTAAATAAATGAAAAGACAAGGATGAGAGTGGAGGGAGGGGAAACAGACAGAAAAAGAGGAGTGTGTGATTTGTCATCCGACTCACCTATTTGAATTCGGACAGGAAAGGAAACTCACGGAAATGAAACTGAGTAGAAATGTAAAACAACGGGATCATAACGATATCACATTGTCATATCACGATAATACTCATTCTGTTTTAACCCCCTCTCCCTACTCGGTCCTGCAGATGGTTTGCTAAATCAAGAGCCATCCCACGGGCAGTTATTTTCATATCAATGTATGTTGTAGTGATGTATCAATACATAATTTCAATAGAGAGAATTGGTACATCAGCCATAATTTTCCAGAGTGCAGGTAATTCTTTGAGATGGCTGTTCTCACCTGTTTCCAATGTTATACTATACAAAGATGAAAAAAAAATGACACATGACTAAGAGGATTAACAAAACTGCTGTCACTAATCAACTAAACATTGTAAACCTGATTTTAATTCTCTAATGGGCATTTTAACATGACTCTGTCTGTGTGGAGTGGGTCAATTTTGTTGCCACCCTCAAGTGGCCACTCCAAGAACTGCAGATTTTTTGCACGTCGGCATTGACTTGATTTTTTCAGCAGTTGCCATATAGTAAATGATTACCTGTATTTATGTATATTGGATGCGCATATGAAGCACACAGACCATATGCTCATTGTTTTGAGAAGCTTTGTATTTGCATGGAAACGGCACATAACATAACTCAAAAGCACAACAACTTAGTTATCAGTCTTCACTGTGACAGCTGTTTGCCGCTAATGGAGGAGAGCAGAGAGTCCTCACAGCTTACCTGCATATGCATACCCTCCACAGCTGCAAATGTGACTTCATGCTGACTACTGGGGTTAGATTAGTTTGAGGGGAAAGCCCCTGTTATCCTCCGCCTATATCAGATGTATGAACACAGTATTGTTCATCCAGACTTGTACGGTAACACTGTGCACAACTGATTTCGCTCTCATAAATTTAGCATACATCTAAATGCAAATTTTAACCGGTTTACTGGACTTTGTCCCGAGCTAGGTTCCGCAGAGTGACTCCATCAGGCAGGAGTTGACTCAATCTGTCTAAACCTCTCTCCCTTGCTACCTTTATCTCTCTCTCTCTTTGTCTCTCTGTGCAGGCTGCTGCACACCGCGGCTGCTCACGCCATCCCAGTTGATCTCTTAATGGACCTAATTGCTTTTCAGCTCATTGCACCCCATGCCAGCACTAAACTAAATCAAACCGAGGTCCCATCCACAAGCCTCATTGCAAATCTGATTCCGCTTGACATCATAATAAGGTGATATAGACTACTCATGACTCAGCAGTTTCAGAAAAGATGACTAAGTGTGCTTTTCTCATCACGGCGTGCCCTGTGAAATATAAGAGTTCAAGTGACTCCATCAAGTTACCCTCCTTAGGAGTGCAGCCCATTGTGTTCTCATTGCCAATATGCTTGCGACCCTCTGTGTGGAGGGCAATATTTGATGCACTGTTACACACTAAACTATGGATTATACAACTAACACAATCTGTGCTCATGTGTGCCTCTCTGCTCTCACTACTGTGGCTTTTACATGCCATTTTGATGCTATGTGTTGTACAGTTGATAGAAAATCAAAGCATTTGAACCTAAAAAAAAATGTCAGTGCCACATGTGCCTGCGAGGTTCATCGACAGTGATTCAAAATGTGGTGATGTCTTGCTTATGTTCCCTGCAGTGTCAGTTAGATCTGATCACATAGAGCCACATGCGACTTCAAGAAATTATAATTGTCGCCAACTTCAAATAGGATTGTTACTCATTTATTCAGGATTATTTAAGATCGCAGAGAACTATTTAAAAATTTGAATTCAGTTTAAGGTTGCAAAGTTCACTGATTGTGACAAATTTTCTTTGTGTAGTCATGACTGTTCTTTTTTAAACTAATAATAACACACAATTTTCACCCTTCATCATTAGACTGCCATCTTAGGTCAAGGTAATTCTCGAAGGTATTAATTTGAAAAGATAAATAGGGTTAATTTAATGGTCTGGCTTCAAGAGACATTAAAGTATGATTTGTCCTCGGGGACATGTGATACGACTGTGTAGTCTCCAAGTTATGTAGGTCAGTAAGTGAATTATGCAGGCATTATCTGTGATTGTTTAAGGCTCTGTATATAGCTGACTGGCATCTGACCAGTAAATTAGTCACTTCTTCCATATCATGTACAGTACCAGTCAAAAGTTTGGATACACCTTCTAATTTGATGGTTTTTCATTATTTAAAAAGGGATCTGCATTGTAGATTAATACTAAAGTCATCCAAACTATAAAGAATGCATATGGAATTATTTAGTAAACAAAAACG